>PVJA010001175.1:0-134830 GCA_004027025.1 Myocastor coypus
GGGAGGCTGAGGCAGGAGGATTGATGCGAGTTGGAGACCAGCCTGGACTACAAAAGTGAGCTCAGGACCAGCCTCAACTGCATAGTGAGACCCTGTCTTAAAAAGACAAAAAAAAAAAGAAAGAAAAACGAATAAAAACAGATAAATACTCAAATAAGGCATGATCATCGAGAAAAAGAAGAGAAAACAAAATCCAAAGCCCCCAAAATGGGAGGAAATTATGACGATTACAGAAGAAATTAATTCAATCAAAACAAAGAAAACAACACAAAAATTGATGAATCAAAATCTAGTTCTTTGAAAGATTAAACAAAATTGATAAGCCCCTAGCTAACCTCATAAAAAGAGGCAAGAAAAAATTTTGAATTAAGTAATAAGAAAGGAAGGGGAGACATTACTACAGACCCAGTGGAGATCCAGAAGGTCAACCATAGCTACTTTGACAATCCTTGCTCTCACATAATTTAAGACACAGATGAAATGGGCAGCTTCCTAGAAAGGCACAACTTTACTAAAACTAAATCAAGAAGATATAAGAACTCTCAATAATCCACTAATAGCCTATGAAATACAAAATGTAATAAAAAAGAAAACCTACTAACAAAGAAAAGTCCAGGTCCTGATCAATTCACCACTGAATTCACAAGAAATTTATGGACAATATAGTGCCAATACACCTCAAACTCTTCAATGACAATGAAAATGAAACAAATGTCTGGAAATAATTAATGTAATCAGGTATTATACTGATACCCAAAACAGAGAAGGATGAACCTAACGAAGATAACTATATGACAATCCCTTTCATGAACATAGATGCAAAATTCTCAATAAAATCCTTGCAAATAAGATGCAGCAAATTATTGAGTAGATAATTCACCAAGACGAGGTAGGATTCATCCTGGGGATGTAAGGATGGTTCAATATAAGCAAATCTATAAACGTGATACACTATATCAATGGAGCAGAATCCAAAAAGCTCATGATCATCTCAATTGATGGAGAAAAGGCTTCTGACAATGTCTAATATTCATTGTTGTTCAAAGTCCTAAAGAAATTTGGAATAGATGGCATCTACCTCAATCTGATAAAGCCATCTATGATAATTCAACAGCTAACATAATTCTAAATGGGCAAAAACTGAATTTTTTTACTGTCAGATCTGGTACAAGACAAGGATGTTTCCTATCACTACTCCTAGGCAATACAGTTCTGGAATCATTAGCTACAGCCATTAGAAAAGAGAGAGAAATAAAATGAATACCAACAGGTAAAAATGTAGTTGAACTATCATTATCTGCAGATGACCTGATAGTCTATTTGGAAAACCCACAAAACTCCAGCAAGAAGCTATTAGAATTAGTACTCAAATTCAGTAGCATAGCAGGATACAAAGTCAATACCCAAAACTTCATAGCATTCCTCTACACAGATAACAAACACACTGAGAGGGAATTTAGAGAAACAGTGACTTTTATAATAGCACTGCAGAAAATGAAATGCCTAGGAGTTAGTCTAACTGAAGAACTAAAGGATCTTTTGAATGAAGCATTACAATACTTTGAAAAAAACAGATCATATAGGATTTCAGAAAATGGAATGTGATTCCCTGTTCTTTGATGGGAAGAGCCAACAATGTGAAGAAGGCCATACTCCCTAAATTGTTATGAAGATATAATGCAGTTCCTATCAAAATACCATGAACATACCTCACAGATATGGAAAAGTCATTGTTAAAATTTATTTGGAACCAGAAAAGACCTGGAGTGGTAATGACAATCCTGGGCAAAAAAGTTGAGGAAGGAGGCATTAAAATTCCTGACCTAAAGTTGTGCCACAAAGCCATAATTATAAAATCAACATATTATATGCAAAAAATAGAACATAAGCAAATACAGACACACTCAGCCAACTTATCTTTGACAAAGGAGCAAAACATATTTACTAGATGAAAGATAGCCTTTCTAGGAAATGGTGTTGGAAAACCTAGCTCTCTACATGTCAAAAACTAAAACTTGACCCAAGTCTATCAACATGAACTAAACTAAATCACAATGGATTAAAGATCTAAATATTAAAACAGAATCACTAAATCTCCTGGAAAAGAAATCTTGAAGACCTCGGGGTGGGTAAACAGTTCATTAAGAAAAATTAAATTGCACAGGTATTACTTAAAATAATTAAGAACTGGGACATTACCTTGTTTGGCTGCATTTGCATGCCAAAAGAAATTACTAATAGAATGAAAAGACAACCCACAAATTTTGAAATAAATTTACTAATAGGTATTCATATAAAGGTTTTCTATCTAGAATTTATAAAGAACTAAAAACATTAAGGTTCCAAAATTCTAAGACCCAATCCTGAAATGGACATCTGAGATGAACATACCCTTCTCAGAGGAAGAAATACAAGCCTACAAATGCATGAAGAAATGCTCCACATCACTAGCCATTTGTGAAATGCAAATTAAAACAACACTTAGGTACCATTTCACTCCAGAAAGAATTTCTATGATAAAGAAATGAACCAACAACAAATGTTAGGAAGGCTCTGGGGAAAAAGGAATCCTTCTCCACTGCTTGTGGGACTTTAGATTGGCACAATCATTATGGAGAGCAATGTGGAGACTCCTTAAGAAACTAGGACTGGAAGTCCCATTCATTGAGCTATCCTGCTACTGGGAATTTTCCCAGAAGTACTTAAAACCTCATATGATAGTAATATCTGTGCAACTATGTTTTTAGTAACACAGTTTGTGATAGACAATCTTGGAAACAACCAAAATGCTCATTATCTGAGGAATGGTTGAAAAAATGTACTTTTATACAATGGAGTATTACTTAGCTATAAAGAATGAGAAACTAGAAGTCTTCATATATCAGTGAGTGCTATCCTGAAGATATACTCGTAAGTGAAATGAAACAGCCCTAAATGTGTAAATAAAGTATAGTCTCCCTAGTGTATGAACTCAAAAGGAGAAATAAAAATGGAATGGTATAACACAGCTGAATTAAAATCAAGAATTAAAGGTTTAAACAATGAAGAAGGTGCAAGCAGAGAAATAGAAAATGTGGCAGGAGCAAATCATTTATATACACAGGATGAAGTAGACAATAGTCCTAAGAACCTGCAACAGGCTTTTCACACTGAGGATAGCAACATGTAACACTAAAATTATGTTTGGAATGCCTGTCATTCTGGCCTTTTACATGCATCCTGATTCTTATGTAATTTCAGTTATTGTAATAATCTCCCTCATGTAAATGTTCATCTTACAAGAAAGCATAAAAAAGTATTAAAAGAGAGTAACACATAAGGAAAAATACCATAGAGTTGACTGACTATAATTTTGTATAGGTTTAGATTGCTAAATTTCTGTGTAAATATGTCTAATTGCTTTTCTCATGTTCTATAAGGATTTATTAGAATATCAATGATTGATGAAAATACTGGTTTAAAATTAAGTCTAAGACATTTAACATTCGTAAAGCCAGTGATGTTAAGTTCAAATACCTGTGTTATAACTAATAATATCACTAAGCTTTTCTTCTGGAGGGCTAAGAACACAAGTCTATAGGCCAAAAATTAGAGAAAAAGAAGGGCAACAAGGAGAGCCAATGTTTTGGCCCTAGCCCTTCAAGGTCAGTGAGAACTCAGGACATAAGAGAACCTGTAGTATAACATCCTATATCTCAATGATGTCCCAAATTTTCTGTTCAAGGAGATTATGGGACGACAGAGGAAAAGGACTGATGACATGTAGTGTGCTTAAGCAGAGTCACCTAGACAGAAAACATTCTCTCAGGCTTTCCCAGAGAGCAAACTGGTCAAGCAATGGCCATGACTCTTCCAGACAGCTTACACTGATATAGATCTACAAAGCATTGTACATGATTTCAAGGTTAATCTTGAGGGGATTTGACTGACCTTGAGAGATACAAAGTTACTTGTTCTGTTATGCAGGCCTTACTTTAATTTGGCCTTAACCACCCAATAGAATAGTTTAGCCATGAGGCATAACAAGTAAATCTAGATTAGTATGTTGAGCTGTAGAAGGCCTAAATCAACAGGTTCCAACATTGCCAGTTCTGCCAATAACACACTGTGATTATGGAATATTGGACTATGAATACAACTACTTTCTCATAGTTCAATGAGAAGAAATTTTGGTGCCAATAATGACTAGAAAATTTAGCATGTCTTCATCCTATGCTCTAAATAACTAGTATGAGGACAACTATATGCATTGTATCAATTGCTGGGAATGTATTACTAACATGTTTTGAAAGTGTTGCATTATTATTTGATATTAAAAACAATAAAATATTCTAAGTAAAATTTTTGTCTTTTGAGACAGGGTCTCACTATGCAACTCAGGCTGGCTTTGCACTCGTTTTGTAGCCCAGGCTGATCTCAAACTTGCACTGACTGGTTCAGCATCTCAAGTGCTGTGAACACAGGCATGTGCCACTATGCCTGCCTTGAAATTAATTTTCATCAAACAAAAATTTTATAAATTAATTTAATCTCTAGTGAAACACTAAAAACATAGCAAAAGTGTATTTAAAAAGAATGATAGGGGAGTCTTTATTCAATACAAGAAGGTCTCAATTTAATACAAATAGGCATATTAATAGAAAAAATGTTACAAAAAGAAAAGAAGGCAAGTAGTGAATTGCTAGATTCAAATCATGCCATGCTTACATTTTTAACTGAAAAATGAGTAAACAAATATTAAACAAATTATAAAACAGAATATTTCACTTATTACATATGTAAACATGGAGTCTTCAATAATCACAGTTTGGGTTTCAAAAAGCACAATTAAGTTCAAAGTAAAATGTTATCGTTTGTGTCTAGATGTCCCCTCTAAAACCTCATGTAGCCATGGAGTGGTCTCATAAAGTTTGTGGATAATTTATGATTCAGTACTGGGATTATGTCTATGAATAATTGTGGGATTGTGACTGTGAATGCTCCACTTTCCCTGGGGAAGATGGCCTGAATGCAATATAAGGGAAAAAGAGAGGCTTGCTCTCCACTTTTGCCACTCCTCCCCTTTTGCTCCTTGTGTGTTTGTTGTGTTCTGTTGCTATGAGCTGTTACTCTCTATCATTTGCCACTCTACTCTGCAGCCAGCTGAGTATAGAGTGAAACCTCCACAAGCTGTGAGCTAAATAAACCTTCCTCTCCTTAATTTTGGCTGTTGGACATTTTGTTCCAGCATTGAGAAAAAAGTAGCCAATGGCTATCACTCATCAAGACAGCTGACACTGACATAAGTTCTACAAAACACTGTACATGGTTTCTCGGTCAACCCTGAGTGGATTTGACTGACCTTGTCTGACACAAAAGTTACCAGTTTTGTTATACAGGTCTTGTTTTAAGTTGGCCTTAAACACACTACAGAAAAGCTTAACCATGAGGCATAAAAAGTAAAGCCAGATTAGTATGCTGAGCTGTAAAAGGCTCAAGTGAACAGTTTCCAGAATTTCCAGTTGTGCTGATAACCCACTACTATTATGGAATATTAGACTATACATACAACTACCTTCTGTTAGTTCAATGAGAAGGGAGATTTGTAACAATAGTGTTTAGAAAAGTTATCATGTCTGCATCTTGTACTGGAAACAACTACTATAAAGACAACAATGTGCATTGTATTAATTAGTGTGGCTGTTCTACTAACTGTGAAACTGTCTCATTGTTTTTTCTTATTAAAAGTAACTTTAAAAAAAGAAATAAACTATGATGTGTTGTCCAGAAAAAGTATCCAAATCATGAGTTCATGAGAAAATACTTATTTTGTGAATAGTAACTAAAGAAAAACTTTCATTTTATATTTTCCAATAGACCATAATAGTTCTTAGAGATGAAAAGTCATTTCATAGTTAAAATATTCTACCAAAACTATAGAACATTGTCAATATAACTGCATCATGAAAAAAGAAACCCTCATTGAATTGAAGGAGTAGATTACTCAACAATAATTAGAAATGTCAATATTGTTGTTCAGTACAATAGATAATCAAGGAGATAGCGGCATAATCCATATCATTATGGATTGTATTTAGATATGCTCAAAGACGTGTCAACATAGATGTGGATTTTGGGAGTGACTGCCACATGGGTATGTAATATTGTACTGATTCACTGAATAGTTTAGCATACTTCTGGGTGTGTATGATGGATTTACTGAAGAGGGAAAATATCAGTTACATCAGCTAGTAGGTTTGTGACCTGGAAGAAATAAAAATAGGAAAAGGAAGGCTTGCAACTTCCTGCACACCATGATCTGTGCCATCCTCCTTTGCCATGCCACCCCGCTTAGGAACCACGTGACTAAAACCTCTACAAACTGAGCTAAAATAAAGCTTTCCTCTCTTAACTTGTTACTGTGAGATATTTTTGTCAATGATGAGGAAAAAAGAAAATTAAGACAGATATTGAAACC
Source organism: Myocastor coypus (assembly GCA_004027025.1). Lineage (NCBI taxonomy): Eukaryota > Metazoa > Chordata > Mammalia > Rodentia > Myocastoridae > Myocastor > Myocastor coypus. The sequence goes on from PVJA010001175.1 coordinate 6,458, forward strand.
AAATAGAGATCTGAGGAATCTATACTACAAAGAAACACATATATTTTTAAGTACCAATGAAACATTTCCCAGAGTTCACTATTGTTTAACTTTCTGTTCTTATGGCAAATATCTGAAAGAAACAATTCAAAGAGGAAAGGCTTATTTTGGCTTGAAGTTTCAGAGGTTTCAGTTCAGCGGGTCCCATCCTCATGGGGCTGCACTAGACAAACCTTCATGGCAAAACAGCCTTCAGAATAAAGCTGCTAGCATAATGGCACCTGGGCAGGAGAGAGAAGAGTCAGTAAGAGGAAGATATGCTGCCCAATACTACCATCTCCCATAACCAATTGGAAGATGCCTCAACTCCTGTTTCCATCACATTTCAACAATGTGAGAAAATTATGATCTTATTAATATGCAGATGCAGTTAAAATCTGCATGATCCAGTTACTGCAGCAGCTCATCAACTGGCCTTTTAAGCTTTCAATGTAGCCTTCTGAGGGGTATTTTAGATATCAAGTACATGTTAGGCCAGAAAACAGCCCTCAATATATGTCACTGATTTGCAAATATATGTATCTTAAAAACCTCTCTCTATGAGCAGGAGATTAAATTTGAAATAAAATGAAAAATTGGGAAATTAAAAAATACGGATAAATTTAATATACTATTGAATAATCAACGAGTCAAAGAAAAATCATGAGAAATTACAAGAGCCTTGCTATATGTGAAGAAAAATGCAAAGGTGCCAGAGTTTGAAGGATACAATCAAACCAATACTGAAATGGAAACTTATAGGGGTATCGCACTATACTAAAGAGAAAATATTTTATTTTACTTTATTTTGTTTTATTTTATACTGTATCATCTATTTATTTATTCATTTGATACGGGGTCTCACTGCACAGCTGGCATTCATAATGGTCTTCCTGTCTCAGCTTGTGCAGCACTGGAATTACAGATGTATGTCACCACACCCCATTTCAATGGCTAGCATGACACAGGGGTTCCGGGGCTGGCACAATATGTGAAACCATACTATGGGACAGAAGCTGGGTACTTGCACTTGCACTTAGACTGAGGGGCTATCCCCTTAGCCTGAATAAGATATTTTAAAGCACTACTGCAACTTTACCTTTTAAGGATGTAGAAAAGGAAAAAAAAAAGTTAAACTTAGAGTAGATGGAAGGAAACTAATAAAGTAAGAAATAAAAGCTATTCAAAATCTGGTACTTTGAGAAGATCAATAAAATTTACAAATTTTACCTAGTTTTAATTAAGAAGCAGTGAGATAAGGTAGAGATGAGAGAGAGAGAGAGAGAGAGAGAGAGAGAGAGTGAGTGAGAGAGAGAGAGAGAGAGAGAGAGAGAGGGAGGGAGGGAGAGAGAGAATCAATTGTATAGAAATAAAAAAAAGATTCTAGGTAGGGGAATATGATGAACAATTGTATGCCAATAAGAGTAGCTTTTGATTAAATACACATATTTCTAGAAAAACAAGTTATTTCAACTCATTTAGGAAAACAATAGAAATCTGAGTAGCTCTTTGTAAGCAAAAGATTGAGTCAGTAATCACACAATTTCCCAGAAAAAAAGCTCAGGAAAAATGGTTTACAGGTAATTTTTTAAAAGTTATTAATTTTAATGAGAAAGAAAGAATGATGAGAGAGTTTCAAAATGGTTAGTAGGACACTTACAATAATTAATACGTTACATATTATTGTCTTCATAGTTATAGTTCAGAGTAGAAGATGCAGATATGGTATCTTTTCTAAACAATTTGTTAAAAGAACTAAATAATCACATCCTATGGGGTAATATTAATCTGATATTAAAACCAGATATAAAATTACAAGAAAAGACAGAGCAATATCCTTTATGTACAGACAGAAAAATTTTCAACACATATTAGCAAAGAAATCATATCTCACAAGATGACATCGTAGCTCAGTTGTTTAAGCTCCTGCTCTGGCAAATGCAGTCAGGCGATCATGGTTCAATCCCCAGGTCTGAAAGCCTTACCTGACTCATCGTTAAGGCAGCCTGAACCAGCCACAAATGTTTTTTAAAAAGAAACTCCTCACCTTTTGAGACTGGGTATCTTAATCCCAGGTCTTGGGAGGGCTGTATACAGGTGGATCGTTATGAGTCAAATCAAATACTGAGATCCTGCATAACCTGTAGACTTTTCAATAAAATACAAAACAAAATACCAAGATGGCTTATGCATCATGATCATATAGGATGAGTTTCAAGAATGCAAGTATGAGGAAAAATAGGAGAATCAATGTTAAAATCACATTAATAGAATAAAAGTGGAACTCTATATTATTATCAAAAAGATATAAAGGAAATGTTTGGCAACATCCTTCCTTATAAAGACAATCCATAAATTCAGAATAGAAAGAAAATTTCTCATTCTGATAATGAATGTTTAAAGAAGTCCATTACTATTATGACAAAGTGAAAGAGCAAATGACTACCTTAAAGAAAGGAGTAAATCACAATTTTTCTATGTTTGTCTTTACTTTTCAATACAGTATTAAAAGCCTCTAATATGACCAATTAGGAAACAGCAATAACCACAACAAAAATACATCCAATCCAGACTAGAAGGGAAGCACTATCTTTATTTGCATATGACATAATGCTACATATAAACAATTTTAAGATAATAACACAAAATATTACATGTAATAAGCAACTTAAGCAAGATGTGAAGATTCATAGTGAATATATGAAAACCATATTTCTACAACAACAAAGAGTACTATGAACATAAATTAATAAAATATATTTATATAACATTAAAAATTGAAGCATGCAGATAGTACGAAGAATTGAACAAAGGGCCTTGCACTTGCCAGGCAGGCATTTGATCCACTGCACTATATACATATCTTAACAAGTTTTAAAAGTATGATCTCTATACTAAAAAAAAAACAAAAAAGCCAAATGCTTAAATTTATCTGCATGAGCATTCCAGCAAAATTTCAGTTGTTTTTATGAAGAAATTATCTAAATTTTTCTAAAATAATGTGGAAATTTGAAGTCACAAAATAGCCTAAACAAAAAATAAGTTTTGATAAATCACTCTTCTTGATATGTAAATATACTAAAATGCCACAGTAATGAAAATAATTTGGTACATGCTACAACAAGCAGGTCATTGAAATAGAATAGTAAGTACACAAACATAGCAAAACTCACACATCTAGAGTTAATTGATTTTCAGAAGGCTTATTAAGAAAATTTATTATGAAAAGATAACTTTTCATTGGATAGTACTGGGATAGCCATATATATATGCAGACCTCTATTTGATACAGAGATGAACTAACAGAGATGAGATGTTCAGAGGCAAGTCTAGATTTTAGACTTAAAAATGTAAGAGCAAACGTGATAAATTTTTAGAAGCGTTTTTGTGATTTTGACTTAGACAATATTTTCTTAGTTATGACACCAAAAAATTAAGCAACAAAGAAATAGACTTTTTAAAAAATTATTTATTTATTTATTTATTTATTATTTTTATTTTATTTATTTGTTTATTTATTTTTGTGGGATGAGGGTTCAAACAAACTCATGACCTTGCACTTGCCAGGCAGGCACTTGTGCTACAGAGCTATCTCCCAAGCCCCTAGAGAATTTTAACTTTATCAAAATTTTAAAAATTTATGTTTCAAAAGATGTTATCGATAAATTTAAAGAAAACCAACAGAATACTAGAAAAAAAGTGTAAATATTATGGTTGATAAAGCTCTAGTATTGACATTGTGTAAGACAAAAAAATGAGCCAAATATTTGAATTTAATCTTCTTCAAAGAAGGTAATAGCAGCCAGTATGCACATGAAGAAATTCCTAACATAGACATTCATTAGGAAAATATAAATCAAAAGTACACTTTGAAATGCTTTCAACTTTCTAGGACAGCTAAAATTAGAAATTTTTCTCAAGTACTACTTTGTTTAATATCTTTGCATGCTTAATAAAGCAAATTTACTCTTAAAACTGGAAGTCTATATTTAGTGTTTAGCCAAAGGAATTAAACAAGTTTGCAAAGGTGACCTTTGCTATGTATACTATTTGTAACAAATTGTAATTGAGAATATATTGAAATGTAAATGCCTCTAGGTATTTAGCACATATTTGTTATGATCAACTGATGTCTGTTTGGTCTTTGAGGTTCAGTGATGTAGGAAATATGCATTTCTGTTTCACCCTCCTGGAACTTGTAGTCTAATTCTACTCATCTTTTAGTATTCTAGGTAATATGTTTGGTCCTGAAGGCTAAAAGATGACTACACCCTAAACAATTTTATTGAGATATTTGATTTTATTTAAAAATATAGTTCCAACAATTGAAGAGTAGAGAAGAGGTAAAGGTATTTGTCTTTTCTCACTTCAGGAATACTTGGTGCATTAGTTTGTGCTAAAAACTTTGCAAGAGTTGTAAATGTACCTCCCTCAGGTCTCTTTTGTTTCTCTTGCAGTTATGATTCAGAGGTGAAATACATTTGTATCTAGTTACTATACTATTCAATAGGAATTTTTTAGGTTAAAGTGCATAGGTAGAAAATATTTTTATGAATAAAAAGAAATTTATTACTATATCTGTACTTCTATCTACATCTACATTTATCTATATCTATCTATATATATACATCATCTATGACTTTAATGAACAGCTTGTGACTATCAAAGTCAGAATCTGGCAAAGGCCCTGAGCTCCTGTCTAATCCTGAAAGTATTATAGCAGCTTAAATCATTTCAGTTTTTATATTTTTCTTAGGAGTTACGACCTTAAGTGAGTGATTCCCTTGAAGACAATCCAACACTTTTATTTATGTACTGAATTTAAGTCACTATTTCTTTCTCATTTTGAGTTCTTTATTTCCCTCTTTAGAATTTGAACCTTAGACCATTTTGTTTAATAGTTGGCTTTTTCCTTCTTAGTTCAGCTACATTATATCAGTGTGTATGTACTGAATAACTTTAAAAGCTTATAAAGCAAAAATATTTATCAATTTAAAAATAACTATGTTTGCAATACGCAATGTTTACATATGTTTTAGAGATTTGGTACATATATATATATAGCACTCAAGTTTTAGACAAACGATTTAGCTAAAATAGTCACTGATTACATTTCCTAAAAATGAAAACTTTGAAAGAATACATCAACTAGTCTTTTAGGTTACACATAACAGAATGTCCTCTTAAAGGCAGCCTAATAATTAGTCACTGTATATAATTGAAAGAAAGTTCTAGACATAGCACCAGACTAGCCCATAGTACAATGTTAAGTAGATGCAAAAGAATTGAAATTATCCCACGCATATTTCTTGACCATAGTGCAAAGAAATTGGAAAATATTGACAAAATAAATCATAAAAATTGTATTAGCAATAGAAATCACATAGCATCCTCCTAAACAACCAACAGGTTATGGAGGAAATTAAACAACATTTAGAATCAAACTAAAATGCAGATGTAAATTACTGGAATTAATGAGAAACAAAGAAAGTAGTGCTAGGAAGGAAATTGATAGCAGTGAATTCTCACATTAGGAAAACAAACAAGCTCAAGTAAACAACCTTATGCTACATCACAAATTCCTAGAGAAGGAAGAGGAAGCCAAGCACACAGACCAAAGAAGGAAAGAAATTATAAAGATCAGAGTAAAAATATCAGATCTTCTTTATCAAATCCTAAGAAGATGAGCATTTGGCTTGTTTCCACAATTTCCTGTGACAAACTGTGCTTTTATAACATGGTTTTACTTAAATCACAGTAGTATACTGTTTTCAGTTCTTCTGGAAAAATATCCAGGAGGGGAATAATTTGGTCTAATGGGACCTCTATTCCTAGTTTTAAAGTAATCTCCACATTGATTTCTGTGGTGATTGCACCACTCTGCACTCACACCTATGGTGGAGAAGGGTTCCTTTGTTCAAAGAGCCCCCATAGCATTTGTTATTCAGTCACTTCTTCATGATAAACCATTCTATCTGGAGTAAGATGGAATATCAGTGTTGTTTTAATTTTCTCTTCTTCAACGAATAATGATGTTGAATTTTTTATATGTGTATTTTCCAACTATATTTTTTCATCAGAGAAGTGTGTATGCATCTCAGATGCCTATTTTTGGATTGAGTCTTTGCATTCTGGAGCCTAATTTTTAAAATCCCTGCCGGGCGTGGTGGCTCACGCCTGTAATCCCAGCACTTGTGAGGCTGAGGCAGGAGGATTGGTGCGAGCTCGAGACCAGCCTGGGTTACAAAAGTGAGCTCAAGGCCAGCCTCAACTGCATAGGGAGACCCTGTCTCAAAAAGAAAAAAAAAAATTCCTAATGAAATGGAGTGTTACTAAACTATGAAAAAAGAATAAATATGAGTTTTTTATTGGTAAATGGAAACAACTAGAGACTATTTTCTTAAGTGAAATAAAGCATACCCTTATGTGCAAATATCATATTATTTCCTTAGTTTAAAAACCTGAATAGCTAAATAGTATCTGAAAGTTTCAACAAATATGGTGAAAAAAGGGAATGAACCTATTTAAAAGAATTAAATTACTAAGATGAGGATAAGGACAAGGAATGGAGTAGGGAAAAAAGATTCCTCTATGTATTTAACCAGGATAATTCAGATAATTGTACTGTGGACTGGTGCTGTTCTATGGAACACAGCAGTTAATGTTTAATATTCTTGTTTGCTTTCTAGTCTTCTCTTTTGATTTTTCTCCTTTTTCTCACATAATAATTTCCAACATTGTTTTCTTCTTTTTTTCTTTATTTTTCCAATTATGTATGCATATATCTTGTAATCTGAACAACTAATTTGAAGACAGAGTGATCAAGGATATCCTTGTCTTGTACTAGATCTAAGAGTAAAAGATTTCCCTTTTTCCCTTTTAGAATTACGTTAGCCATTAGATGTCCTAGGTGGCTTTTATCTGATTGAGGTTGAAGCAATCTACCCCATTTTGCTGTAGCACTTAGAACATGAATGAGTGTTGGATTCTGTGAAAAGCTTTTTCTGTATCGAGTATGATTATTATGTGGCTATTGGATTTGGCTCTATTGACATAGTATATCACATTTATAGATTTATGTATGTTGAATCACCCTTGCATTCCTGGGTTGAATCCTTCTTGGGCTTAATGTACAATTTCTTGATGATTATCTGTATTCTATTTGCTAAGACTTTATTGAGGATTTTTGCATCTGTGTTCTTAGAGATTGATCTGTAGCTCTGCTTTTTAGTTGGATTTTTCTCTGGTTTTGGTATAAGTATAATTTTTGCCTCAAGGTGTGGTTATGGGAGGTTTGATTCCTTTTCAACTTCATTGAGGATGTTGAGGAGTATTGGTTTTATATCTTCTGTAAATTTCTTGCAAAATTCAGCTGTGAGTCCATTAGGACCTGGACTTTTCACTTTTCTTAATTCAGAGATTTCTTTTTTTTTACTTCAGAGATTATTTCTGATCTGATTTCTATATTTCTGCATTTTTTTCTTTAATTGAGATGCTATTAATTCCAAAGATTTCAGCTGTGTCACTCTCATTTTCATCTACCATAGTGTCTCTTGCATTTATTCCAGGTGTTCTCTGGGCCTTCGATAACATCTTGCTCCTTCCCTTTGTCATTTTGTATAAACCTGCCCTCTGACCATTGGTGTGGTGCTTTGGTGCTTTTAGGCCCTTAGCATCTATTGAAATTCTTCCCCAAGTGAAATTGTACGATTAAGGCAGTTACAGTTTTGTATTTACAGAACTACAATTAGGAATACTAATAATGGGTAGCAAACTTTTGTAACTAATGTATTTTTATTTTATATAGTAAGCACAAACATATCTGTGTATATAAGCAAATATTAAATTGGAAATTTGTATGTAATTAGTTCCCCTAGATTCTGTCTGATCTTCTCCCTTTGATGTATCTGGGGTCTTCCAGGGAGACTAGTTCACATAGTTACCTGTTACCTCCTCTGTACATCAAAAGAAACAAAGAAAAGACATTCTTATAGGTCGGAGTCTTGCAAAGTGTTTTAGCTTACTGGGTCTCTATCTACCTAATTCAGATGTGCCTGGCTCTTTCTCTCAGCTGTACTTAGCTTCTTTCTGCTGTAGCCCATACACATAAACCAGCTGTGCCCTCTGGCAAGATGTTAAACTACTGGATTAGCTGTGTGGATCTGGCCTCCAGTCTCTCTGCAGGAAGTTTTGCTACAGGGTTCCACAAGAGGCCTGTCTGATGGACAAGATTCCAGAGAGTGTGTGGAAGCTCCCACATGCAGGGCCTACTGTGAGGACAGGAACATTCTGTTTGAGGTGAGTAGACTGAAGGTCCCACACTCATGCCTGGCGTGGGATCTGGCTGGGGAGGGCAATGATTATTGAAAATGTCGGGGCCTGGCGGGATGGCTCAGTGGTCTAAAGCGCCTGCATGGAAAGGCTTGGGCGGCTTCAGGGACCGCGGTTCGATCCCAGGCACCACATGTTGCGCCAGCCCTACCCTCGGGGCGGGCTGAGCCAGCCATAAAAATGAGTGAATAAACAAACAAAGGTTCTGAAACAAGAAAAAAATAAATAAATAAATAAAATTTTAAAAACATGTCAATATTGATAAAGTTAAGACCAATATTAACCACATATCATATAATTTTATACTAAAAGGATTTGATATCATAATTTTAAGTGCTAAATGTTTTTAATTTAAAGAAAAAATTTAATATTTCAAAATTTCATTAATTATAAATAGAAATAAAATTTTAGCAAATGAATTAATTAAACTCAAACATATTATAAGTTTTAAAAAGTAGAATAAAAGACATTTTATTTATTTATTCATTTATTTACTTATTGTCTTTTTGAGACAGGATCTCACTATGCAGTTCAGGTTGGCCTTGAACTCACCTTTGTAGCCAAGGCTGATCTCCAATTCACACTCGTCCTTCTGCCTCAGCCTCCCAAGTGCTGGGATTACAGGTATGCACCACTGTGTCCAGTGTTGACATTTTAAATTTGTTAGCCAAAAGAATCTTTTTTTTTAGAACTGGGGATCAAACTCAGGACATTGCACTTGCCAGGCAGGCACTTATGCCCCTGAGCTATCTCCCTGACCCCATTTTTAAAAAGAGATTTCCTGCACTGTTCTGGCTGTAGACAGCTGAGTTATATAGAAATATTATAGATAGTCGACATTCTGGACTTCCATCATGACAGTGTAAAAGACAAAATACTTGAAACTGTGGGAGAGAAAAGCACTTGCTGTGAACCAGACCACAAGACAAATAATTGTAGAAATGCAGCCACATACCTCCCTAGATGGGTCTCAGGAACTGATATCTGAATAGGTCTCTATCACCTTAAAAGAGCCAGGAAAGGCAACTAACCCAGCCTCAAAAAGGGAAGAGTCCCTGTTCTGTATTCATATTCTTTTTGTCCCCTTCCAACGTAACTTGCTTCCTTTTTTGATCTGATTTTATCAATTATACTTGAGCAATTAATCTTATAGTTGGACCATTGTTTTGTTCCACCGCATGCTCCATTTCTCATGTTTTCTACCTTATGGAAAATTTTGCTCTATAAAACTCTCCAGAAAAGGCACATTCCTTGGCAACCCATTTGGGTTCTTTTCAATACGTATCTCAGACAGAAGCTTTCTTTTACCTAAACAACATATCCTACATTTAATCATGTAGTTCTTAACGTTCATTCTTCAGTTTTAGAAAAAAGGAACTCATTCTAGGCATCTTTCAGGTTGTGCATTTCATTTCTTTATACCAAACTCTGTATAAATAACCAGTCTTCTAATGTCAGGCATAGTGGTCACTGAACAAAAGCTTCATGGATATATTTGTTTACTCATTGATAAAATAAATAAATGTTTTGGTTTGTTTAAAATCATCAGTGAAGGGGCTGGGGAGATAGCTCCGAGGCACAAGAGCCTGCTGGGCAAGTGCAAGGTCGTGAGTTCGAACCCTGGTCCCACCAAAAAAAAAAAAAAAAAAAAATCATCAGTGAAAATCCTGAATCAATCTGGTACATATTAAAATGTGATGTCATTGTTGGTATAAAAAAATTCAAGCAACAAAAGTAAATTGACAGAAAACTTAAAGACAATAGAATCTTTGTTCTATTGAAGGGTACTACCAGTGGACAAAGGGCAATTTAATTTAAATTTTTAAATTTCTTAGACTGGTGCGATAACTCAGTGGTCTAAATGCCTTACTAGCAAGTGCAAAGACCCAAGTTCCATCTGATCCCTGGTACCACACGCCATGCTGCTGCAGAAATCGGAGCGTTCTGTACCTGCCACCTACACTGAGCATGGTAGGGCAAACCTGTCATCCCAGTTCTGGGAAGGCTGAGACAAGAGGATCATGATGTGTCTGAAATACATAATGAGACACTGCAACAAGTAAATAAATAAATTATATTTTTAAAATTTGAAGTTATTATTGATAATATAGCACTGAAAATAATACGAAAATAAAATACCTCATACAGCTTCTATGTGGGAAAGTAAAGATTGAAATTTTATTTATTTACTCCAGAACTGTTTTCTTCTAATCTTCAGACCCAAGTGAATACATGGGTGTATATTAACAGTATGTAAAAAGCACAGGTTAGATTGAGCTCTCAGCTTGTCATTCAGTAAACCCTTCACCTTAAAAGCTTGATTTTAGTTTGTGATAAAAGCCAGGAATTTGTGTGATCATTTAAAAGGCCTCTTCAAGATTTCCTAAAATAATTATTATTCAAACAGTTGTCATAAAAGAGTTAAATTTCATAATTACTAGTACTTTGCGTCATCCTTGGTTTAAATTGCTTTAAGGATTTAAGAAACACTTTTAAGTAATAAAGCAATTTAGACATTTTAAATCTACAATTTACAACCATCAGCTTTTATCTATTGAAGAAGCACTTTCTGTGGCAAACTAAACACTACGAAAATTACTGGAGGGAGGTTTTATCCAAGTCTATCTAATGCAGATGAGAAAGTGACATTTCAAGGGAAAACTGAATAATAATGTTTTGCTTTTGATGAATAAAAAGAATGATTAGAGACAGATTAGTAATGAAAGCCACAGATGCTGTACAAAAAGAAAATTTGTAAGGTTGATGCCTGGTGCTTCTATAAATTATTTGTTCCTGGTACACAATTTTGTTGAATATGTAGGCTGATCCTTGTTGACAGGAGATCAGCTGTCACAGTGACTTAAGTGAATTTAGTTGAAAAGAATCTCTGATTTCCAACTGATGTATGTAAGGTGTAACTGAGTTTCAAAATTAAAACCTCAAGTAAATGAATGCTGCTACAGAATTTTATTTCATAACTTTATGTAAAGATTTTTTCATACAGTCAAGAAGCTTAAGTTATTTATGAGAACTCACAAAAAATCTTGATAATAATGGCATCATTAAAAAAGTTAAAAAAGAAGACTTTTTTTTCTCACCATTTCTAGTTTGGTAGTATGAGGATAGTGGTTTCCCCTGGTTGCAAAGCTCAGACCAGTGATAAATTATTTATTTACTTAATTTAATGAATAATAAACTTATTACTTTTGAAAATTCTCATCAGCTTTCTTTCTTCTATTATAAGTCTTTTGTAACAAATGGAATAAAATCAAATACAAGGATTATGCTGTTTATAAAACTAGATTACTATTATTCGAAGAACTATTTATTGTAAGTAATTCAATCCAACCTACCTAGTGGTGAAAAAGTATTGGAAGCAGGTGTTGGAGACTCAATGATGTCAGTGCTTCCTGTAGTGGCAACATATTATTATTATTGTTATTATTATTATTATTATTATTATTATTATTATTATTATTATTTCCATTTGAGAAGTTTAGTTTGACTAAGTGTAGCACAGTTAGACAAATCCTTGCATGGTTTAGATTTTATTGTTTTTCTATTTTTAAATAGTACTGAGAACCTATAATGTTGCACATGATACATAAGCGCTGTACCACTTAGCTGTTACTTTATCACTGCTTTCTATCATATTTACTTGTCATTAAAATCAAACTAGAGCTGGGTGTGGTGGCGCATGCCTGTAATCCCTGCACTTGGGAAGCTGAGGCAGGAGGATCAGTGTGAGTTCGAGACCAGCCTGGTCTACAAATGTGAGCTCAAGGCCAGTCTGAACCGCATACTGAAACTTTGTCTCAAAAAGACATAAATAAATAAATAAATAAATAAATAAATAAATAAATAAAATCAAACTAGAAATAGTAAAAAGAAAAGGTTGTGGAAATAGCTCAGCGCTCTAACCACCTGCATAGGCAAGCACAAAGACCCAGATTTGATCCCTGGTAACACATCCCTTACTGGTCCCACCCTAAAATCTCTGAGCTGGTTACAGAGATAGAGCATGGTAGCAAATGCCTGTAACTTCAGCCCTGGGAAGACTGAAATAGAAGGATCACTATGAATCCAAACTGCATAGTGAGACCCTATATCAAACACATAAAATCAAAAACAAACAAGCAGTTCACTCCAGGATCTCATTATACCCTAGAGATGCCCGTGTATTCAACAGGCTGCAGGCATTATGAAGATTATAGCATGTCTTTGAGCACATGTGGGAAACTGTTCCAACAGCTGAAATGCAGAAATACTCAAACTTTATGAAACTATGTGGCTGGAGTCCTTGCACTGGGCAGACATTTAGATGTCCCTGAAAAACTCTGCAACCACGGACAGCACAAAAGAGGATGTCCCTCCATTGTAAAGTCTACCATAGGTACACTGAGTACCAAAACATGTGCAAGGACATCGTGTAGTTGATTCTGTAGAGAAAACAATGTGAGTTAAATCTACTAATATTTCAGTTACAAATATGGTTTCAGTAGATGAGAAATTCATACACCAATTATATTCTCATTGTGCAGACAAGGGAAAAAAAACTTTTTTGACTTGGGATGTCCAAGTCACAGGAAAAAAAAAATGTGTTACCCACAACAGTTATCTTGGAGCATTGATGGCAAGAATGACATCTTCACTGTTAGTAAGGGCCATGAAACAATGGAGTGAGTAACACATAAATGAAATGCTGAGATGGAAGGATTGGTAGCTTCGTCAAAAGAAAAGTCCAAAAACAATAATGGCAGTGGCAGCAGAGAAAAGATAAATTGGGATACATGAGCATGTTTCCCTGGACAATATATTTGTTATTTAAAATACAAACACTATATTTTACAGGGAACTTTAATAACCTGAAGAGGAGAATGTGATTTTCATCAAGAGAAAAATATAGAGGGTTGTTCTAAGTCACAGGATTCATCTAGGTTTAATGTAGCTTGAAAAGAATAATTTTGAGGTTTCCCATACTTATATGAAAATTACCTTTTACAAATGCTAGGGATAACATTGGAACTGGGTCTTCTTCTTGTACGATATTAAAGCTTTTTAAACATTAGCACTGAGCCTGGCCTTGGCCCAACCCCCAACAAAGCAAAGACACACAGCTACCTCACTGAAACAAACTAGACCTGTGTGCATGAGGGAACTCACTATGAAACAGGGTAGTTGTAAAAGACATTAACTTGTATAAAATAGCTTGTTCCACTAAAATCCTCAGTGTATTGTTTTGGTAATTAAATGATATTCTGGAATGAAAAATGTCACTAAACGAATATATCACTGCAACAAAAATATTATTTTATTGTGTTAAAGAGTATTGTATTGGTTTGCCAAAATTCGTAACTTAGAAAAGATATTGCCTTGTGAAAATATGTCCAGACCTAGAGGGCTTGTTTCATTTCTGCTCAAATCTATAACATTGAATGGAATTTTCTTACACTGTTTAGTTCTGGTATTCTGTGATTGCCCAGAAATTCTTATGGAGCTTGTCCTTACATGGAAATTTGGCAGTATTTACATAGTGTCTGGAAGAAAAGTCTTTTCTGCAATGTCAAAGAGGCAAATGTGTGTGCATCACTGAATAGACAAGGCAAACAGAAGGAAAATGTATGATAGTTGAAATAGGACTCAGCATCTGACAGATAAAGTCCTTTGACCTGCCCTACACCGCAGTAGAAAATGGAAAATAGAAGGTACATTGGGATATGATAGTAACGTACGGTCAAAAAATTCTATTTAAGTTGCAGTTGCAACCATGGTTGTTGGCCTCTTATGATGACATTGGCAAAGAGTGAAATGCTCGCATGTCCCCAGGGTGTGATAGCTTTTGATATTTGTAATGTTTCCTGGATGCTTTATGGAAGGTCCTATAGAAATGAAAAATGCATATTCTGAGAACCAGATAAATTAAAACTGTCCCATTTTGAACCGGCATGAACCACTGTGGGAAAAAAATTGAAAAGGCCACCTTTTTTTTTTTTTTTTTTTTGTCTTTTTTTTTGAGACAGGGTCACGGTATGCAGTTGAGGCTGGCTTTGAGCTCACTTTTGTAACTCAGGCTGGTCTCGAACTTGCACCAGTCCTCCTGCCTCAGCCTCCCAGGTGCTGGGATTACAGGTATGAGCCACCACGCCCGGCTGAAAAGGCCACCTTTTTAAAAGTTCAATACACCATATAATTCAACAGAAAACTTTCTTTCTTTCTTTCTTTCTTTCTTTCTTTCTTTCTTTCTTTCTTTCTTTCTTTCTTTCTTTCTTTCCTTTCTTTCTTCTCTTGTGTTTTAGAGAAGGGTATAGAGTATTCAGAATCTCACTACTAGATTGGACTCATAGTCGTGCACCTGCTTACAGCTTCGCAAGAGTTGGAATCACAGGTTCGTGCCACCATGCTCAGTCTCAATTGCTGTCTCAGTGAGCCGAGGGGCTGTGCTGGCATGGCAGGCCATGTACAGTCCGCCATGTACACGTTAGCTGACACTGGAAAGGTTTTGTCTCTCTGGTAAAGGACATATATATAAAAAAGCAAAGGCTAGACCAGCCAGAAAACTTTCCAGATTTGACCTACAAGAGATCATTTTTGTTTGCCAGTGGTTGGAAAGATAGTGTGGGAGAGAATAAGGAAAGACTTGTTCATGAATTGAAAGCTAGTTAGATAAACTAGTTGAAACTCAGGGCTTTTATGGTACAGTAGAGTTCACAATAACTTACAGTATACTTCTAAACAGCCAGAAAGCAGAATTTTGCATTTTCCTAATCGAAAAATGATTAATGTTTGCACTATGGCAATCGCATGGTGTTCTTTTATCAAACTATCACATTATTCAATAAATACGTACAATTATTATGTATCAGTTAGATTATTTTCGCAAGGTTTCTTACACTATAGTGTCTCAGGCAGAGGAAAAATGAGTATGGAGTCCATATTGAGTGGATAAAGAAAGAAAAATGTAGAGCAGTTCTAGCTGAAAGACAGGGAAGATTAGGCCAATGAGATGCCATGGGTTTTGAACAATGGAGACAAGAAACTAAAGGTCAAGGTCTGTTATGCTATATTTTGAAAGAAGCATTTCCCAAAGGAGAAGAACCAGAGCCCTATACAACCATTTCACAGAGATTTATTGTGAGGTCACGTGTCATACAAAATTATTATGAAAAGATATAAAGTGAAGAAAAACAACCTTTTTTAAAGGGAACAAAACATGCTAGTGATACAAATATGAAAGAATTTAACTTCTTTCCTTGATATTCTTATTCCTTTTATTTCCCTCTCTTGTCTAATGGCCCTGGCTAATACTACCAGAACGATATTGAATAGGAGTGGTGATAGTGAACATCCTTGCTTCGTACCTCACTTTGTAATCAAACCTTTCAGTTTTTCTCCATTTATAATGACGTTTGCTGTTGGTTTCTCGTAGATGGCTTTCATCAGATTGAGGAACAGGCCATCTATTTTAATTTTCTGCAGGGCTTTGATCATTACTGAATGTCAATATTTGTCAAAAAATTTGCTACAGATATAGAAATGATAATGTGATTTTTCTGATCTTGGCACTATTGACATTGTGAATGACATTTATATATTTGCATATGTTGAACCATCGTTGTATCTCTGGGATAATTCCTACCTGATCATCTTCCTAATGATTTATTGTATCCTATTTGCTAGCATTTTATTGAAGACTTTTGCATCTATGCTCATGAAAGAGGTTGACCTGTAATTCTCTGTTTAGTTAAGTCTTTTTCTGGCTTTAATGTAAGTATGATACTTAGCTCTAAGAATGATTTTTGGAGTGTTTATTTGCAATTTCATTGAAGAGATTGAGGAGTACTGGGATTAAATCTTCTCTGAATTTGTTGCAGAATTCAGTTGTGAATCCATCAGAATCGGCACATTTTTTTTTGATAAGTTTTTCATTAAGTTTTCAATTCCATTGGTTGATATTGGATTATTCAGAGTTTTTAAAATATCTTCTTGATTTAGTTTTGGTAATATTACCTATCTAGGACTCTGTCTATTTCTTTTGTGTGTTCCATTCTGTGAGAGTAAAGATTTTTCAAAGTAGCTACTGATGATATTCTGAATTTCTCCAAGATCTATAGTAATTTGCCCTTTTCATTCCTAATTGCTTGAGTTTGAGTATTTCCTTTTCCTCTTTTTGGTGAGGTTGACTAGGGGGTTAGCAATTTTATTAAATGTTTCAAAGAACGAACTCTCTTGCCAGGGTGTGGCGTAGCGGGGATAGGTTGGGCTTGGTGTGTCGGAGGCTCTCGTTTGATCCCCAGCACTGTAAGAAAAGTGAAAAGAAAAATAAAAGAAAATAAAAGAAAAAAAAGAACGAACTCTCTGATTCATTAAATCTTTGTGTTGTTTTCTTCATCTCAATTGTGTTAATTTCTTCTCTAATCTTTATATATTCCCACATTTTTTGGACTTTGGGCTTAGTTTGCTCTTCTTTTTCATAGAAGCTTGAGATGTAGCGTTAGGGTATTTGTTTCTACTCTGTGTTCCTTATGCATAAGTTTGTTGCTCTACATTTCTTTCTGAGAACTGATTTCTTTTCTTTCTATAAATTCTTTGTGTTTGAATTTTCATTGGATTATACAAATATGAAAGAATTTAACTTCTTTCTTTCCTATTCTTATTCATTTTGTTTAATTTCTTGTTTATTATTTAAATTCTTTATTGTTTAATTAAATATTGTTTAATTTCTTGTTTAATTTCACCTGTAACCAATTGTTTACTGAGGAGGGAGTTAATGTTCCTATGTTTCTATGTTTTTGTGGTTTCTTTTGTCAAAAATTTCCAGTTCCATTGCACTGTGGTCAGATGATATACATGGGAAAATTTGTGTTTTCTTGCGTGTACTCAAGCATGATTTATGGCACTACCCTACAGCCTTCAGTATAGGACTGTGGTGAGGTTCTTACCCAAATATCTATGATAACATAACCTAAGGAAGAACATGTGGTTAACACTGATATGGTATCCTATTTACCATAATATAATTAGCAATATTAATAATAGGTAGTGAAATTTAGAAGTTGGCAATCTTTTGCAACCAAAGGTTTTGTAGTTTAGATTATAGGAGGAAACATTATAGTCATATAGTAAAGCAGTTCATAAGTTGGGAATTTACATTTAAATTAATTCCACTGAGTTCTGTCTGACACAACCCTTTATTATACCTGTAGTCTTCCAGGCAGACTAGTTTGCCCAAGTTCCTTTCTACCACCCCTATGCTGCAAGGATCCTTCTGTAGTAATTGGCCTCAGTCTGGGCCTGCTGAGTCTAGTTGTTTGCCTCAGCTCCCTGGGTCTGGTCCTATTCAACTTTAACTGGACTGGTAGGGCCAGGTTGCTGTCCTTGGCTCCTTCTAGCTCCACCATGTCAAACTGGATCTACTGGATCTGGCTGCTCACAATTAGAAAGAACTCTTCACTGAAGTGGAGCAGACAGCTGTCGCTATTACCCACTGTCCAATTGGATTCATGAAGTGGCCCAATTGAAAATCACTGGTTTCATGAAGTGGCCCAATTGAAAATCACCACGTTTAGTGCCTCAATCATCCTAGAGTGCAGTTCCCACGCAGCGCTATAAGCACATAGCCTGTTTCTTGACTAGAACATGTAGCAATAGTTAATTAAATAGACAGTAAGCAAAGTTCTTTATCTTTTAAGGTACTGAAAAATTAAAGCATTTTGTAATCTCCAATAAATTATATTAGTTTTCATAACTGGCATTACTGTCATCAAAGTGACCATCAATCTAATTGCATGTCTATGATCTAATATTCTATTTCTAATATTTCATAGTTGATATATAACTCATATAATTGAACTGCTCCTTTTCAAAATGTAAATTTTAGTGGTGCTTAGTAGTTGCACAAAATTTCCAATGATCTTTATATCATTCCACAATATTTTTTTTATTCCTGATACAAACCCTACTATTCATTAGCAGTCACTCTTCTTCCTTTCCTCCTCCTATACAACAAACTTACCCTATGAGTATCTATTCATGGTGTAGCTCAGGTAAATAATTAAGGTTAAACTCTAGCCGAGGTGAGCTTGAACAATATGTCATCTTATAAGTATGCCACATTTTGTTCATTCGTGAGTTTATGAATGCATCTTTTTTTATTTAACTTGTCATTAGTCACCAAATCTAGTTTACACTAGGATTAACTCTTGTTGCTCTATTTACCATGTGTATAGATAAATGCAAAATTATATGTATCTACCATTGTAGTGTCATGCAGAATGCTGTACAGACTTGCTTCACCAACATTTCAGTTCACAAACAAAATCACTCAGCAAAAATTTGCTTCCATTTGCAAATTCCGTATTGGATGATAAATGTCTGTGTCCTCCTCACAAACACAGATGCAACTGTCTTCACCCCAATCATAAAACACATCAAATTTGTAAAGTTCAGTACTACTATATTTTCATTGTCTTACAAGTCCTCTGTGCTCTCTACCTGTGTGTCTATGGTTGATGGACAATTGAGGATCAACTTGTAACACCTTGCTCAACTGAACCAGTGTGATTCTTGCTTAGTGTAGAGGGTTCATCTGAGGATTGTTGCCTGCAGCGTAAAAAGGAGAACAGGAAAAGAAGACAAGAAGGTGTTCTGGATCTGTTGGTTCTCTTAAAGGACCTTGTCTTGCTGGCTTTTCTCATGAACTCAGCTGTTCTGATTATTGAAGGAGTTCAATATCTTGTTGCTAAGAATGTCTACAATTCACTTTGTTTGAGATTTTGTTCTTACTTTTAGCATCTCTTCTGGGCTCTGGAGGAGAAGATCATGCACTTTTTAATATCCTACAGAAGCTTGTCATGCTGACTTTTTCTGATATGGACTCAGCTTTTATCACTGTAGGAATTTGAGTTATCATTTATGATGGCTGTGGTACTTTCGTGGAAACTTTGTTCTTTATTTCAAGTACTGTTTTCTCCCTCCAGTCATGGTCACTCTGCCTGAGAGCACAGATTACTAATCCCCCTATCAGGGAGATTCATAATTGTTATGGGTTATATGTCTTCAGCTACATTGATGGATACACTACCATGGGACCCAGACCTGCAGCTGGATTCTTTGGTCTTAGTGTGTGTGGACAGATATCCTAAATTCTGTTTTTATGTGACTCTTCATGACTATTATAAAACAGTCTCTTCAATTATGTGTCTGCGCTCCACTAGCAAAATCAAAACTACAACAGCATTCCTGTCCCTTATCTAATCTCTTGGCAACTACTAATCAGTTTCCTGTGCTCATTGTTGCATGCTTGTAACCATATAGTATGTACTTGTTCTCTATTATTGTTAATATGTCATGCCTCTTTTCATAGCTGAACATTTCGTTATGTAACCAAGTTTTTAAACACATTTCTAATTTTGGTACTCATTCTGCTCTTACAAACAGTGATGTGACCTAAATTTTAGGAAGGAAAATTTCTTACTCTAGATTTATTCCCTACAGCCTCAAATCACTAGGAGTGACAGAATGTCACAAAATCAACCTCAATGAAATGATTCTTTAGAAGGCTCAAGGCAGGATTTAAGTATTGTGATTTTTAAAAATTCCATTTATATTTGGATATTTTTAAATCATCCGAGCAAACGAAACGCTGAAACTAAAAAGACGCACTATGTAAAGAGAACTTTAGAGTTTCCGGATTATAAATCCTTGCTCTAACTCAGAACAAATCTAATTTTTTCTCGCAGAAAATAATACTCGATGGGTTCTTTCTTATTCTGAGTTTTAAACTGATGCTGTTACCCCAAGCTGGTCTCCTTAGTGACAGCTGGGGAGAGAGAGACAGAGTAAATTCATCATAATGGCTTGCCATTCATGAGGACTAACTGAGATCCATCAGAGCATTTCCCCAAACTGATGTAACTGGCAATTGGCACTGTACTATGTTTCAGAAACCAAGGAAAGTGATGAGCAGTGCTAATTATATGAGCTGAGTCTGGTGATTTTTCCTTGGTTTTAAATTCAAGGATGCCATTCAGTATAGTGAAGCTGAAAATGCTTTATCCCCTCCATCAATGTGGGGCAAACTTCACTTAGTTAAAATTAGAGGACAAAGGTGCAAATTGATGCTGACAATCACATGCATTGGTGCTTTTGCTGCCACACTGTTTTTTTGAGAATTTAGAAATCTGAGAAATATTATATCAGGATTGTCTTTGCAATATTGAAAGAGAAAGTCCGTGGAAATTACAAAAGGGAAATTGTACCCACACGGAAAGCATTTCTACTGCTATCTTAGAGTATAGCCCATAAATATTGATAAAATAGATTTCAGACTAAATTCTACAGTTGTTTTCCTTTTACATTCTCTGTAAACTCTAGTGGAATAAATTCTGATCTAACTGCATGTCCTTGCTCAGTGTGGCAGGTTTCCATATGTGGTAGTTCTAGTTATATGTACTTTTTTTTACCCATGTCCTCTACATTCTGAAACTTAATTTGTTCCTCTGAGTAACTGGACAACAAAAGGATGCAGAAGGGATGACACATTATTTCTAACTCTGCTTCCTTGAGGATGTAATCCCTTTTCTTTGTCCGCTAAGTTTTCTGTCATTGCCTAGACAGAGACAGGAAGTTGGGAAATGATGTGGAGCAAAGGACCCAGTAAACCCTCAGACACATAGCAAGTCGTAGTTGTTGTCAATGCTGGTTGAAATTGATGAGATGAACACTGTATTTCGCTGAGAGATGAATGATTACTATTCTCCTGGGGTTTGAGGTAATCTGTTAAATAGTGCTGACTGATATATTATTGTTACTCACGCTTGGAGGCCTAAATCAAATGTATTCATTTTGCCTGCAACACTTCTCTTATGTTCTTGTTACACTCTTTTTAGGAATAAAAGCTTTTAGTTATAATGCTTGTAATTAAAAATTCTTCAGGAAAATATTTTTATTCCCCAAGAGTAGGTTGGACGTTCTTCTTTCATTTCTAACTTTGTTGCATTAAGCAGAGGATTCTTGAGGTGGGGTACTGTGCTCCACATGATGATTGCTGCCTCTCTTTGCTCCTTGACTCCACTCCACTAAAGAATGAAGAAGTGGTGCTCGTAGTGATGAAAAAGTCAAGATTAGAATAGTGTGAATCAAAAGTTTAGCTCAAGTGTGAGAAATGCAGGAGAGAAGAAAAGGTATCTAACAGCAAAATGAGGTGCAACATAGGATCATCTTTGTGCCCTGGTGGGTATGAGATACTCCCTCTCATAAGGATAAACTATTTAGTTAATTAGTATGGGCTTGGTCAAATTTACAGTTTTGGATTCAAATTGGCTTTGTTTCTGGGAATGGAACAAGGTTAGTGAGTGATTTCTTAAGCATGTGTAGCAACTACAGTTACCTATTATATTTAAAGGGATACAGTAGGGTACATTTTGTCAAGGATGTGCTGCACAGATTAGTTCATGATAATTTTATAATTTTAGTCATAGATGAGTATGTGATAACTTTATAGCTGTTAGTCATAGATAAGCATGTGGTTATGTCAGCTACAGATAAGTATGTGATGATTCTATGTTAGTCATTGGGTTTGCACTGTATTTTCTCTATGATCTTCCATCCCTAACTTTCTAACATAACTAATGAGATAATAAGGCTCTCCATTGAGGTAGATTTTAGAGAAGGGTTTACAGGGTGTTCAGGGTCTCACTTCAAGATCGGATTCATGGTAATCCGTCTGTTTACAGCCTCCCAAGAGCTGGTATTACAGGCATGTAGAGCCATGCGGCCTCAACTGTGGTCTCAGCTCACCCAGGGGGCAGGGCCAGCACAGCAGGCCTGGAGATTGATCCCTTGCCACTGCACCTGCTTCTAGGCATTCTAATCTGCTGAGCTATTTGGCCAAGCCCTGCCATTGAGGTAGATAACTTGGATTTAATAATTTAAGTCATGTGTGTGGTGAATGATGATTTCAGACATTCTTAAAATGACAAATTTCTATCCCTTTTTTTAAAATTTAAGAATAATAAGGTATCATGGGAGGCTTAAGTGAGGTGATTGCAAGGTCAAACCTATTCCAAGAAAATTAGCAATTTAATGACACCCTATCTCAAAATTAAACAAAAAACAAAAAGGATTTGAGGTATAGATCAATACAAAGTACCTGGCTGGGTTCAATCCCTTGTACCATTTATGTTCACATACATATGTTACTAGTGACATGGTATTTCTGAAGTTTGAAAGATAGGATGTATGTGAAATGTTTAGTGAAATGGCCTATCCATATAAAGCACTCAGTGCCTCTGGGGTATAATTATTATTACCTTGTGTGGAAATAGTGTTGTTTCAGTAAAGGTGTAGTTGCCTAATTTACTCTAATCTCTAAAGAAATATATGTCTTAATTCAATAACTGGACAATCTAGATACATTTCATGGAAATAGGATATAAAAAGGATTGTTTCACCCTCTTACTTTGTGTCAGCACATTTTCTTTTTCCTTTCTGAAATGTTGAGTTGGTTGTCTACTATTCTTCTTGAGAGGAAATAAAGAAGTGGCTTCTTTCTTACTGTATTGAATTAAAGGACTATAAAATACTTGATGTGTTTCAATCATTGTAATTAGTCTACTTTATCTTTAAATTCACCATCTGTAGGAAATTTCTTTAAGTTAGGAGCTGAGGTCTTTGGCATGACTCCAGTAGTTTTGTAATGTCCTGGATTTCTGGTTTAGTAATATTTCTCTGAATTTCTCAACATTCTATGTGGAAGACTATAGATAGTATATTCCATATTTTAATTTTGCCATAGTCTGGATTTGATTATGTATCTTATAGTGAAAAAATAAAGATAATTTTTAAAAAGATGTCACCCATAACATTTGAAATCTATTATGTATATATTCTGTATTAAATGGACTATTTATTTTCCCTGCTTGCTCCAGCTGTAATGTTTCAGATCCTTAAAGTAAATTTGTTTTTAACTTAAACCACTTTGATCATTTACTTAGAATAGAGAAGTTGTCTGAACACAGGTTAAAACTCTGGAGTAAAATAGAGAAAGAACATCACAACACAAAAAACAGCCTTGCTGTCTTGACTTAATGATACCATTACTTTATTTGTTCCTAAGTTTCTGTCTGTTTGTGGTCTTTTGGATACGAAATTTTTATTTTCAAATATTGCTTTTCATACAATTTTTATTAGTAGTAAATATTCATTTATTATTATTTAATATTATTTATTATTATTTAATATTTTGCCATCTTAAATGTTACTCTTTATAAGGGCCATTTTCTAATTTTTGATGCTTTCAGGTTTTCTTTATACTTCTTGTTGCAGTTAAATAATTTTTTATATTATTTATGATTGTTCCAAGATGAATTTCTAAATTTCTTTTACTTTTTAAATAATTTTATTGTTGCATTTTAGATATACATAATGATCACTTTCATCTTATGAAACTAGTGTCTGTACAAAATACATCTATGATATACCTTAATCTTTCTTTATCTTCCCCAAAATCTTTAACTTCCTTCCTTCCTTCCTTTCTCTCTCTCCCTCTGCGTCACTCTCTCTCTCTCTCTTTCTTTCTTTCTTTCATAGAGGGTCACACTATGCTCTTCATACTCACAGTGATTCTCCTGTCACACCCTTTCCAGATTTGAGGTTACAGGTATGCACCCCCATGCATAGTTTCAGGGCTAGCATAGTGCACCCCAGGGCATGCAGTCCTGGGGATTGATCTAGGATGAGTACAGTCACCAGGTAGGTATTTAGACCACCTATTTATCCCATCCAGTCTCCTTCAATCTTTCTTTCCCTATGTATTTACATGAGTTTTATTTCCAATTTGCACTTCTAATCTGTTTTTCTTTTCTATTCTCTTTCTTCCTTTTTCCTTGTTCTACTTCTCATTCGTACATTTTCTTTGTAATTTCCAATAACTATTATACATTTTGGTGAGTATTTACCATTTCAGTTCCTCATATCAGAGAAACAATGTGCTATTTGAACATGTGAGTCTAATTTGTTTCTCCTAATTTTATCATCTTTAGGCAGCCATTTACCTAGAAATGTCTCAAGTTTGCCATTCTTTACAGTAGAGTTGTACTGCTTTGTATAAAACAAGAAGAAGAAGAAGAAGAAGAAGAAGAAGAAGAAGAAGAAGAAGAAGAAGAAGAAGAAGAAGAAGAAGAAGGAGGAGGAGGATGAGGATGAGGAGGAGGAGGAAGAAGAGGAGGAAGAGGAGGTGAGAGAGGAGGAAGAGGAAGAAGAGAAGGAAAAGAAGAAAAGAATCTCTAAAGTAAAAAAGTAAGGATAACTATAATGAAAGAATTAATAAATTATTCTAAAGAAGACATGGATAAAAATTATAGGAGAGTAGAAAATGATGAAATCTTTGAATGGGTAATATAGAAAAGAAATAGATTCATGAAGAAGTTTTAAATAGATTTTCAGGGCAATAGTACCTCAATAATAAGCTGACAAAACCGTATGAATGAAAGTGAAGATGGACTTTCAGATCTAGAAGACACAGTTGTACCTAGTGAAAAGCTAAGAAAGAATCTCTTAAAAACAAGTGGGATTCAGAAAAAAGTAAGTCAGCATCTGCAAGATGATGCAAAGATGAACAGTGTGAGACTAACAGGCATCAACAAGAAAAAAGTCAATACAAATGATATAAAAAGAATACAGGCAGGAGTAATAGCAGAAAACTTCTCAAGTATGAGAACACAATCTGGCACTCAGTAAATGAAGCATTCAGAACTCCAAATAACTTTAACCAAACTAAAAATGCACCCAGAAATATAATAGTCAAGATCCCAGAAATCCAGCAAGAGGAAAACATACTAAAAGCCGCTAGAGAAAAGATAAAGATCATATTTAAAGGAAAAGCCATCATAATAATGGCAGACTTTTCTTGACAAACCATGAAGTCAAGAAGAGCAGGAAGTAGTGTGCTTCAAGTCCTCCATGAAAACAAAACCCAGACCAGGCTGTTATATTGAGAAAAACTCTCAAGTATGAGGGAGAAGTGAAAGACTTCCATGACAGAGGACAACTAAAAAATTTCATGATGTCAAAACCAAACCTACACAGACTACTAAAAGATATTTTAGAGAAGGACCAAAATGAACCAGACTCCATGAATGAGAACAGGAAGAACCCCAAAATAGGGCAGCCAACTAAACACAGGAAAGAAGGGTTAAAAAATATCAGATAAAAGCATGTCAATCATACATGAATACATTTCAAATATGAGCTATCAATATAAATACACTTAATTCAAAATTTAAAAGAAATAGACTGTCACAGTGGATTAGAAAGCAAAATCCAACAATATGTTATGTACAAGAAACATACCTAACTCAGAAATAAATTCATAGGCTGAAAGTCAAAGGATTGAAAACAATACTACATTCCCCAGCACCTCAGAAGAAAGCTGGGGTAGCAATCCTGTTTGCAGATAGCCTGAACTTCAAAACAGGGATGATCAAATGCATCAAAGAAGGTGACTACATACCGGTTATGGAAAAATTCAAGATGAAGTGGCAACATCATATAAATATATAAATACTCAATAAGGGAACACCCAGCTATATAAGACAAATCTAATGGACATGAAAATTATAATATCCAATACCACAATCTTAACATGATACATCAAATCCCCTTTATCTCATACTGATAGTTCAAGCAGACAGAAAATTAGCAAAGAAGTAGCAAAATTGAAAGAAAACTTGGAAAAACTTGACTTAGTGGACATGTTATAGGATGTCCCACCCAAACACTTCTGAATACACATTTTTGTAAGCTGCACATGGGATATTTTCTAAAATAGAATACACACTAGTCCATAGGTCATACATAAGTAATTACAAGAAAACAGATTGTCCCATGTATATTATCTGAACACAGTTCAATAAAACTGAAAATAAATGAAAAACACCATAAATACATAAGATTTAAACAATACCCTCTTCAGCCACCAATGAGTTACAGATGAAATTAAACAAGAAATTAAACAATATCAAGAATTCAATGAAAATTCAAACACAGCCTGCTATAATTTATGGAATACAATGAAAGCAATTTTCAGAGGGAAAATTATACCTGTGAAGTCACAGGTATAATTAAGAAAAGAAATGGGAACAAATAAGTACTCTAATGTTGCACCTAGATCATCATAAAAAGAAGAACAACCAAAACCCAAAGGTAACATGAGAGGAAATTGATTCAATTAAGACAAAGACAACATTACAAAGAATTAATGAATCAAATAGCTAGTTCTTTGTAATATTAAATAAAATTAATTAACCCCTGGCTAACTTCATCAAAAAAAGTGAAGCAAAAGCACAAATTGAAGCAATAATGTATGAAAAGGGTGAAATTACCACAGATTCACTAGGCATTCAGACCATTAATAGCTACTGTGAGAATCATTACTGTCACAGAATTGATGACAGAGAGAAAACTGACGGATTCCTAGAATGGTACAATACACTAAAACTGAAGCAGAAGATATAATAACTCTCAATTTGCCAATAACAACCAAGAATTACTAAATATAATAATAATAATAATAATAATAATAATAATAATAATAATCTGTTGACAAAGAAGGTCAAGGTCCGGATGGATTTACAACCCAAATCTAAAAGAAATTTACAGAAGATATAATCCCAATACTCCTCAGCCTCTTCAACGAAATTGAAATGGTAACAGTCCTCCCAAAAGCATTCCTGGAGGCAAGTATTATACTGTTATCAAAACCAGAGAAAAATGCAACTAAAAAAGAGAAGTGCAGGTTAATCTCCCTCATGAACATATATACAAAATCCTCAACAAAATACTTGCAAATAGAATACAACAAATCATTAAGAAAACTATACACCATGGCCAGGAAGGATTCCTCCTAGGGATTAAAGGATGGTTCAACATACATAAACCTAAAAGGGTAATATACTATATCAATAGAGCCTAATCGAAAAATCACATGGTTACCTCAATTGATGCAAAAAAGGCTTTTGGCAAAGTCCAACACTCATTCATATTCAAAGTCCTACAGCAATTTGGAACAGATGGCCTGTTCCTCAATCTGATAAAAGCCATCTATGACAATCCAATGGCTAACATAATTCTAAACGGGAAAAACTGAAGTCTTTTACTCTCAGATCTGGAACAAGATAATGATGTCATCCTGCACTCTTCCAGTTCAAAATAGTTCTGGAATCATTAGCTACAGCCATTAGACAAGAGAGAGAAATGAAAGGAATAAGAATAGGTAAAGAATAAGTTAAACTTTCATTATTTGCAGATGACATGGTTCTCCACTTGGAAAAGTCAAAATATTCCTCCATGAAGATCCTTGAATTAATACACAAAATCAGTAGCATAACAGGGTACAAAGTCAATACTCAAAAGTCAATAGCTTTCCTCTACTCAGAAAACAAGCACACTGAAAGTGAAATCAAACAAAGAATAACCTTTTAAATAACCCTGCAGAAAATGAAATACCCAGGAATTAATAAAGAAGTAAAGGTCTATTCAAAGAAAACTATAGTACTCTGAAAAAAGTGATCATAAAGGATTTCAGAAGATGGAAAAATATTTCCTTCTCCTAGATAGGAATAACCAACATTGGCCATACTCCCAAAGTTGTTATATGGATTTCATGCAATTCCTATCAAAATACCACCAACATACCTCGCAGACATAGAGAAATCATTCATAAAATTTATTTGGAATTATAAAAGACCGAGCATAACAAAGGCATTCCTGGGAAAAAAGAAAAAGGTGGAAGCATTATCATTCCTGAGTTAAAGCTATAGTACAAAGCTACTGTTATAAAAGCACCATGAATTGGAAAAATCATAGACCTGAGTATTAGTGGACTAAAAGGTACAGAAACAATTTGAAACATTCTCAGCCACCTTATCTTAAACAAAATGGCCAAACTTGTCTCCTGGAAGAAAGACAGCCTCTTTAATACATGATGCTGGTATAACTGGATTTCTACATGTGGTAACTAAAACTAGACAAGGTCTATTAACACGCATTAAATTCAAGTCAAAATAGATTAAAGAGCTAAATATTAAAAAGGAACACTATATCTCTTGGATGAGAAAGTGGGAGAACATCTTGAATACATCATGGTAGGCAGTCTGTTCATGGTCAAACATTAAACTGCATGTGTAATACTTGAAAAAATTAACAACTGTGACTTCCTCTTACTGAGAAGCTTTTGTGCATCAAAAGAAATTACCAACAAAGTGAAAAAAGAGCCCACAAACTTTGAAAAAATCTTAACTTACCAGTACCTAGACAAAAGTCTTCTACCTAGAATTTATAAAGAACTAATGACATTAGAGTCCCAAAACTCAAAGATCCAGTCCAGAAATGGGCATCTGAGATGAACACACACTTCATAGTGAAAGAAATACTAGAAGGTAATTAATACATAAAAAAATGCTCCCCATCACAGCCCTCTGTGAAATGTAAATTGAAAAAATACTGAGATACCATCTCACTCCAGAAAGAATGGTTATCATAAAGAAATCAGCCAACAACAAATATTGGAGAGGCTGTGGGGAAAAAGGAAGCTTTTTCCACTGTTGGTGGAAATGTAGACTGGTAGAGCCATGATGGGAATCAGTGTGGAGAGTCCTTAGAAAACTAGCACTGGAAATCCCATTCAATCCAGTTATCTTCCTACTGGGAATTTTCCCAGAAGAACTGAAAACATCCTATCATAGTGATAATTGTGTAGCTATGGTTATAGCAGCATAATTTGTGATAGACAAATCTGGGAAACAACCAAAATGCCCATCATCTGAAGAAAGGCTGAAAAAGATGTGCTTTTCTACAATGAAATTTTACTCAGCTATAAAGAATGCTAGGCTAGAAGACTTCATATATAAGTGGATGTATCTTGAACATATACTCATAAGTGAAACAAACTGGACCTACAAGTGTTAACATCATCTATTCTTCCCAGTATAAGAACTCAAAAGTAGAAATAAAGATGAGAAGCTATAACACAGCTAAATGGAAATTATGAATCCAAGGATTAAACAATGAAGAGACAGCAAGCAGAAAAGTTAGGAAACATAGTAGGGGCAAAACCATGTATTTATATACACAGGATATTTAAAACAATTGTTCTTAGAAGCTCCAGCAGGTTTTTTAACTTAGATGTTAATTGGTAGAATTCTCACCCTGACTAACTATATGTGCTAATATTTGTGTCCTAAGCAACTACACGGAGGGTAGAATTGTGCAATACTAAAACCATGCTTGGAATTTCTGTCATACTGGTTTTCTAGATAATTGCCTCTTCTAATATCATATCAATTATTGCTATATTCTCTCCCAAGTAAATATTTGCTTAAAATAAAAGTATAAAAGAAAAATTTCTACAGGATTATTCTGCTACAGTTTATATGACTAAGTTCCTGAACTTCTATGTAAAAATGTATAATTATTTTTTCATATTCTATAGGGATTTAAAATTTATAATATCAACAATATATGGAAAATACATGTTCCATGTTACATCATAGGTGTTAGATATTCAGAAAGATAGTGATGAAAAGCTCAAGTTTCTATGTTACAGGAATAATATCACTAAGCTTCTCTTCTCGAGGATTAACAATTTAAGTTTGCAGAACAAAAAATTAGAGAAAAATAAGGGCTGCAAGGATAACCAATATTTTGGCCCTATCTCCTCAAGATCAGTGTAGATGCAAGACATAATAGGACTTCTACTGTATCATCCTATAACTCATTTGTATCCCTAACTTTCTGCACAGTGATATTATTGAGCAACAAAGGAAAGTAATCGCTAGTATATAATGTGCCTAAGGAGAGTTAACTAGAGAGAAAATAATCTCTCAGCCTTTCACAGAAAAAAAAAAAAATTGGTCAAGCAATGGCTGTGATTCATCCAGAGGGTTGGCCCTGTCAAAAGACCTACAAACACCTTTACTTGGTTTCAGTGTAAATCTTGAGGAGAGTTGACTGACCTTGTCAGATACAAAAGTTACATTTTTTTAGATAGATTTGCTTTACCTTAGTCGTAACTGTTCAACCATAAAGTTTCATTATGAGGTATAAAAAGCAAAGCCATATTAATATATTGAGCTGTGAAAGGTTGAAGTCAACAGTTTCCAGCATTTCCAGTTGTGCTGATAACCCACTACTATTATGGACTATCGGATTATGCATAGAACTACTTTCTCTGAGTTCAACGGAAAAAATATTTGTACTACTAGTGTTTATACAAGATACCAAGTCTGCATCTTGTACTCTGAAAAAATACTATGAAAACAACATATGCAATATATTAATTATTGCAACTATCCTAACCTGTTGTGAAACTATCTCATTGCTATTTCTTTTCAGTAAAATTAATAAAAAAAGCATATACAATACAGAAAATTATAAAGACCAGATGATAACTGAATGAAATTGAGAGAAAAAAGCAAACAAGGAATCAAAGAATAAAAGAAGTAGGAGCCAGGAGTGGTGGTGCACGCCTGTAATCTCAGCACTTGGGAGGCTGAGGCAGGTGAATCGGTGCGAGTTCAAGACCAGCCTGGGCTACAAAAGTGAGCTCAAGGTCAGCCTGAACTGCACAATAAGACCCTGTCTCAAAAAGACAAAAAAAAAAAATAGAAGTAGGTCAGGGGTTGGTGAGATGGTTGAACGATCTAAAGCACCTGCTTAGGAAAACTTAGGTAATCACAGGGACCACAGTTCCATCCCCAGAACCACATGCTGCACCAACTCCATCCCCAGAATAGGCTGATCTGGCCATAAAAAAAGATATAGTTTATTGAAAGATTAAATAAAACAGTCAAGTTTCACCTTGTCACTTTGTTTATTTATATAAGGTTTTACCCAGTAACTGTAGTGTTACTTTAATATATATATAGTAAATAAGTGTATAAAGAAAGATAAAATGAGCTATTCTCTAATGGCTTAGAAGAAAATTGTTTTAGGAAATATAGCTGACCTGAGTACCTCAGTGACACAGTGCATGTCTGGTAAATGTGAGGTCAGCAGTTCAATTTCTGGTACACATTAACATAAGAGTTGAAAACTAACTGTAAATTTAATAAAATAATTTCAAGGTTCCTAAGAGAGCCTTTTAAATTCTACAGATGATGTTGCTTTTCTTTGCCAGTATGATCTTCTGTTTTCACTTCTTTTTCTCTACAGTATTTATTCATCTAGTGAAGAACATAGCTAAGCCAAAAAATGACTTTGCTATTGAGCTCTTATTTCATTCTACTTTTGAAAATTTTAAGTTGTGTGCTAGGAATATACATTGAGCTTTTCTGAAAGTTCTACTCCTGAAGTTAGATCTTTCTAAAGCTCAGCTTCCATCACATAATATTTTCACTAGCTACCACAGGGACAGGAGCTCTGAGTGGATATAAAATTAACAAGAATCAGGGCATGGCGGGATGGCTCAGTGGTCTAAAGCGCCTGCTTGGGAAAGCTTGGGTGGCTTCAGGGACCGCGGTTTGATCCCTGGCACCACATGCTGCGCCAGCCCTGCCCTCGGGGCGGGCTGAGCAGGCCATAAAAATGAGTGAATAAACAAATAAAGATTCTGAAACAAGAAAAAAAATAAATAAAATAAAAAATTCTTTAAAAAAAGAATGTAATAATTTTTTATCTATTCTTGATTTTCATATCATACCTGTAAATATACAGAGAAAAGCTAATTATAATACAAGAACAACAGTGTGTCTATTCATGAGCGGTGCAGGATGAATCTTTCTTAATGTCTCCCAAAGGATGTTAATTAGTAATACTAAGTTATATTTAAAAATTAGTTTGAGTATGTTCTCCTTGATTCATGAACTTATCCTACAGATGCAGACTGTTCATATTATTTTGAAAGGAAACAAGATTACTCATTAATAAATCATATAATCAGAGAAAGACAGAATATCAACTTAAAATTTACATATTAAATGATTAGAATATTAGAGAAATATTCATGTGTGCACATAAGTGGTAAGATTAACTGTATGTGTGAATATATAAATGTAATTTTGGTTGGAGAAAATGATATTCCTCTTCATAGGCCATGGAGTTGTAACCATTCATTAGATGTTAATTATATTCAGGTAGCAATATCTCCTTTATCAGCAATGCCTGCATTGTGTTTCAATCAAATGACTTTGTATGAGTTTTGAAGAATAATGTGAGCATCACGTTTAATAGAACAGAATATATATTCTATAACTGATAGGAAATAGCTATTTTTAATGAGATTCAAACAATTTACCATCACAAAAGTAAAATTTCTTTGAAAGGTCTGTAGGGGGATGGGTGATAGCTCCATAGAGTAAGCGCTTTCCTGGCAAATGCAAGGACCTGAGCTTAGTCTGCAGTTCTAGAATAACAACAAAAAAAGAAACCTCTGTAAATAACAATACTCTGTAGACACTATTATTGGATTAGGTAACTGAAGCTTAATTTTTACTTAGTGCAAGTTATTACCTTGATCCTAGGAAAATGAGCAAGCTATGTGCTGATCATCATGATGTTCTGAATTCCTGTTTGATAATTGTAAGAAGTTACATGTTGTTTCTTCTTGCATATGTACCAGCAGTCATAACAATCGATTTGATACAGGAGATGATCTTACTGTTTGGGCTGCAGAGTCATCATCAAATGATACTGATTTTGTGAATGACAACACAGTGAGGTAAGGAATTTTACAATGTTGTATAAATGCTTTCACTGCTTCCAGAGCCATTCTAGCCATCAAATATTATTGTGACCCAATCTTCCAGTATTGGCTTACACCCGTGAGTTATTAGCTTCTGTCTAAACACAGCAATGTTATAGCTACAGAGAAACAGTTAGCATTACTCCAATTTGTTCTTTCAGTTTATTTCTAAATCCATTTTGTATCTTCAAATTATTTATATATCTTGGGCCACCATAACTTTATTATGACCCCATACCACATTAATAACCATTGACAATTATAATTTTACAACATCAGTTATCATGGCAAATCAGTACAAATGTGTAAGTATCATAGTCTAATTACTCAGCAAGTCCGTGGATAACCCTCAGCAGTAAATATTAAAAGAATTATATTGATACATTCCCAATATATACTATACTACTGATGCCTACCCAATGATCATTAAACTTTAAGTCCATATAGTCTAGAAATCCTTTTTCCTTTCAGCCACGTTTGAGATTTAAGCCTATTACTATTTAAAATTTGAAAGAATATATTTATCTTTCCTATTTTCTCTTTTTATCTTAGCACAAAAGCAATGTAATCTTAAAGTTGATGGCTATCAAATTTATTCATTTAAGTTGGTCTCTGATGTTAGCAAAATCAACAGATTTTTCTTCTCTGAACAGCTGTCTTTCAGCTATCTTTAGGTACAGGTGTATTTTTTTTTTTTTTTTTTTTTTTTTTTTTTTTTTTTTTTTTTTTTTTTTTTTTTTTTTTTTTGTCTTTTTTGAGACAGGGTTTCGCTATGCAGTTGAGGCTGGCCTTGAGCTCACTTTTGTAGCCAAGGCTGGTCTCAAACTCTCATCAAACCTCCTGCCTCAGCCTCCCTAGTGCAGGGATTACAGGCGTGAGCCACCACGCCCGGCTTCGGTACAGGTGTATTTCATAAAATATTGTCAACAAAGAATTCTGTAAACTTAATCCAATTTGGTTATTAACATATGTAAGTTGAATTCCTGAAACAGCAGAAATATTAGCCTCTGTCATCCAATTTAAAGAAGACAGTTGCTACAGATAATTTGGTTTATTGGAGAACTAAAGCCTCTTACAGTCTTTTACTTTAGTCCAATTCTCAACTTCTAAATTCTAATTGTCCTATTTTTCTAGGTCGAGTACAAGTTCCTTAATCTCCTTCAGTTAGTATGTCAAAGCTACAATAACACTATTTTCTGGCTTTCCAAACTTGACTCAGGAAAAACTGAAGAATGGAACACAAGGCCATAGGGATTTACTTTCTGAAAATGTGTCCCTGAACCATGCAATTACATTTCTTTAAAGATTCTATTACTATCTTTTATGGAAATAGAGAATTTCAAAAAATTCAAATATTATGAATGTACAGTCTTTATTCCTGTCAAAAGTTACTGCAACATAGAGGAATGAGTAGTAGTTTTAGATTCTTATAGATATGTATCCAAACATAGATTGGCTACTATTGGATTTTTAGTTGTGTAGCACAACTTTCATTTAAGTTTCTGTACCCTGACTGTGTGTAAAGAGATTATAATGCCCACTCTGAAGTTTTTGTGAGTCTTAGAAATAATAGGACATCAAAAATTCAGATAAAGTTATCACTCCTTGGGCTGGGGAGATAGCTCAGCTGTCTAAGTGCCTGTCTTAAAAGCAGAAGCACCTGGGCTCCACCCCTGGTACATCATGTCATGTTTGCCCTGGAACACTGGGCACAGTGCTGGCCAACAAAACTGGGCATAGTCATGCATGCCTGTAATTCCATTGCTGGAAAGTCTGAGACAGGAATATTACTATGAGTCTGAGCTGTATGGAGAGCTTTTGTATCAAATTAAAAAGAAGATTTAAAAATGTTATCACTTCTTTCTCTGGGATAACTTACATTCTTAGACAGTATAGACAATTGTAAATGCTCCCCTGTAGTATTGCAGAATGTAGGAACAAAGATTAAGGTGGAGTAAAAGGTGCAAACTCACTTCATATTAAAGTTTTTAGGTAAACAAATTTGTTTAGTGATAGATCACATGCAAACTGGTGTATGACTGGTGCTTGAAGTGTGTTTCAGAGTTCATTTATGAGTTTGCCTGTGTCAGTTTTTGGAGCTTACCTTTGAATTTATACTTTGTTACATTACATTCCTCCAAAAGATCAAATCATTATTTCCTACAAGTTGGATTACTTCCATTTGAAAATAAAAGATTCTGTTTCTTTGATCACTGATTATGCTGTCCTAGTAAAACTGGTAGGACAATTTTATAGAATATTCTGTTATAAATTTGTATAACAATCATTAGATGATATTCTATTTAAATTTGTGACATGATGAGTTAACAGATTTATTGGCTTAAGAGCTTTTAATAGACTTTATCATACTGACATCACAAAAGGGATAATTTGTGCAGTATTTCTTTTAGGAAAAAA
This sequence comes from Myocastor coypus, assembly GCA_004027025.1. Taxonomy (NCBI): domain Eukaryota; kingdom Metazoa; phylum Chordata; class Mammalia; order Rodentia; family Myocastoridae; genus Myocastor; species Myocastor coypus. The sequence continues at coordinate 41,961 of PVJA010001175.1, forward strand.
TTTCCCAAAAAGTTCATTTGTAGCACAAAAAAATTTTAACTAACTTTTAGGAGTGTATCATTTGTGTCTGACACTGTTCCAAGTCTAGCACAAGCATTAGTCAATTTAATTTTATAAAACTTTTATAAAATAAACACTATTATCATTCACACTTTATAACAGGAATGTTTAGGAATAGGGAGGTTAAGTATGCATTGGAGGACAAATGGTTAAATGTATGAAAATTGAGTTTCAAATTCATTGAACTTGACTCCCAACTCGAACAATAAACTACTCAGTATGGTTATATTTCCAGTATCAGAGAACAATTTTGTAGAAACTTTCTTTGTAAGAGTATTCTAACAAAAACAATTGGAAAGCACTTTGTGAAATCAAATTTGATTGTGTTAAAAAAAAAAAAAAAAAAAACAGGAATTTTGATAGGAAAAATGAAGTATGGTCCATGGAAACCTCTGGGTAAAGTCTCTGTAATTGAAGTGGATACTGTCTCCAGAATATGGTCTCTATTTTTTGACACCCCCAGTGTGACTAAGTTCTATGCTAAGTATCAGAAAGAACAACTCTTGCCTGGCAAGTGCAAGGGCCTGAGTTCTGCAATAAAAACAAACAAAACAAAAAGAACAACTGCCAGAATTTCTTAGAACAACTTCAGATTTAACACTAGCAAACAGAAAGACTGCCACTGTCACATGATAACAGCCTAGTAACAACTATTGACCTTGTCGAGATAATAAGGGAATTCAATTCTTTTTTTAGTAGGATCCATCAACCACGTTTTCTTTGTTTTTGTATTATGATTGGCTCAGTCTGCCCTGGGGGTGGGGCTGGCTTAGCATGCAGTGCTGGGGACTGAGCTGTGGTCCCTGCAGTTGCCTAACCTATCCTAAGTAGGTATTTTAGACTACTGAACCATCGCACCAGTCCTATCATGGTTTCTTTCTCTTGGGTTTTTCAGGTGGGTTTTTGTAATGTTTACACTATTTTTTTTTCAGACTTTATTTTTTTTTTCTTACTCTCAAACACTTCCTCAATGAACTAGACAAAACAAAATTGATGAGCTTTTTAAAGAAGGTTATATTAGGAGAAAACAAATGAATAAAAAATCAGGAACTCAAAGTATTTTCTAATGACATAGAAACATTACATATATATATAATGTCATCCAAATCAAAGTCAATTTTGCTTCATAAAAAAGGTGAAGAAAAATTTCATAACAAAATTTTCACCTCAAAAGACATTACCAACAGAGTGAAAAGACAGCCCACAAATTTGGAAAAGATTTTAACTAATAAGTATTCAGAGAAAGGTCTTTTATCTAGAGTTTATAAAGAAGCTAAAATCATTAGGGTCCCAGAATTCAAAGACCCAATACAGAAATGGGCATCTGACATGAACACACACTTCTCAGAGAAAGATGTTCGTGTGATTCAGTATTAACTCTTTTTCCAACAGGTTCTGCTATAACAATGCCAATGTACACCACTAGACATGAACAAAGGTGGTTAAAGTTGGGGGGACATAGTATGTCACAAAGGTCCCATTATCTCCTGCTGTATGTCATGACTGCTCAGGTTCAGGTGAGAAAAATAAACCTCTACAGTATTCAGTCTGTCATCCTCAGTAGTAAGCTATCATTACTTCTTTTTTTTTTTTTCTTACAACTTTTAAGATATTTTCCATCCTATTTCTCTACACTTTGTAAAAAACTATCTAAAAAGTATTTCATTATTTAAAAATTAAATCCAATGTAAATTTTGAGGGGAACTTTACTGGGTGAGGAGTATTTGTGTGGTCTTGAGCTAAAGACAGCTTTATCCCATTGATAAATTAGACTACTTTGACACAAAAGATGCTTCAAAAGTTTCTACTTTGAATACATAATCTTTTGGGATAAATTTTTGTTATTTTTTTGTATTTGCTTGAAAATATTTTCATTTTGAAGTGGAAGCCTTGGCAGAAATTTTATCAAAGTTATTTCTTTTATAATTCATAATTAAAATGCAATTAAGAAAAAATCAAAGAACATCACTTGTTAATTTACTGTCTCTGAACTACACAACAGCTATTGGCAAGTGACATAGCTTGGCTCTAATACTGGTAGTAGAGAAAAATGGACATGATGATAGTATGAAGGTAGAGATTTGAACATTAATCATTATATTTTAGGATATATATATATATATATATATATATATATATATATATATATCAATGCCAATAGTTAAATATGGACAGAAAGTTAGTTGGATTTTCAAAATTACCGTTACTATTTCAGTGTGGGAAGAGAAAAGAGATGCATGTCCTTTTACAGAAATGAATATTCCTTGATTATCAGATGTTAAATGTATTACTGTCATTAAGGTTGATGACATATAAATGTAAATATTACACAGTTCATGTTAAATGATATAGTGACTTATCTGAGACATGGTCACACCACTGCTCATTATTTCTCAGGCTGACAGCTGTAGATTATATAAATTATTACTGCAGATAGATTAAGTCCACTCTTGAAGCTAGGGTTGAGTCAAAGACTGTAAACCAGGGCTGGCCTGATAGCTCAGCAGACTAAAGTGCTTGCTTAGGCAGAGAGCAGCAGCCAGGGTTTGATCCAGCCTGCCCTGCACACCCTGCTGAGGAGGCAATTGAGACTGGGTTTGGTGGTACGTGCCTGTAATTCCAGCACTTGGAAGGCTGAAAACAAAAGAATCACTATAAGTCCCATGTATATAGTGAGAACCTGTAGACCTTGTCTGAAAGAAAGTAAGAAAGAAAAAAAGAAAGAAAGAAAGAAAGAAAGAAAGAAAGAAAGAACATAACTTATGTGAAGTCATTTGCTTAATTATCTTAGATGAAATCTTAGACCCTCACTTTTGGTGTACTTCCAAGAACCCTAGCATTTAAGAAAATGAATACTCCAAGTACATGGTGAGCACTATTATGGTTCTGGTTTTTCTTGTTATTGTAATTTCTTGGTATCAGTCAAAATCTTCCAAGATCACTATATTTGCCAACAAATATAAAGACTAGATTATTGTTACTGCGCTAGTTATAAGGCGAAAGCTTAAGAGTGCATCCTCTATTGTTCTGTGTGCTATGCCACTGTCAAATGCCTTTGAACAGCATATTAGAAGTACATGTTTCTGGAGGTACACGTGAAGCAAAATTTTCTAAATATACATTATATATATTAAAGGTTTTGAAATCGTATATTATGAGACTTTCATCCTATAAAACACTATATGCCTTTTTGATACCATCATGAACATCTAAATTTGTCAGAATATTAAAAAAGGAGTTGGACGTGTTCATGCAAATCTCTAATCCCAGATTCTAGGAGTGTGAACTACTAGTTTAATCCTCTTTTTATGTCCTTCTTATAGAAGCATCAATTACTTAAAAGTTCTTGCAAGATGCTTTCATTTGCCATTTGTACTCTGAGGCAGCTGTTTTGTAGCATTTACATGGGATGTTTATGTCATGGAAATTGTTTCATATTAAAAGGGTTAAAATACGATATAAATAACTTTAAAGTTGTAAAAATGCTCAAGCAAAGTGAGTATTGGAGAAATTGTAACATGTTCAGTGGTTTTGTGTATCAACTGAAAAGAACCAGTCAGAAAATAGAGAGAGAAAATATGCCGTTGTAAATAATCAGAATTGTCCATCCAGTATTCACTAGGTGCTAGGGATGATGTTCAATTCTTTATGCGTATTACCTCACTTACATATGCCTCCTGTCATTGATTGAAGTGCAGCACGGTCATTTTCCTTCTCCGCACTCACCATAATAAAAGATGTGCAACTATGTTTACATATTCAGGACCTTAGATCCATCAAATTGCTCATATGTAGGAAACACTGAGTTAGCAAGGATATGTGAAGCATTTTCTGCATTTCAAGTTAAAGGAGCTAAATAATCTAATATTTTAATATGAATGACATCAAAATACTATGATTACATATTCAAACTGTGCATGACACAAAAATCAGCCTAATTATCCTGTCTGAAGGGCAAGTATTCATTGGTTCCAGGGTAACTTTCATTCCAAGACCTCAAAAGATAGCAAAGCCATAGAGATTCAAGAACCTATGTACATTACATAAAGTATTTTAAATCTTCTGCTGAAGAGCTTGGCTTTGATTCTATTGTGCTGCTTTGTGAAGGGATATGGCTTTCGAGAAGGCGGATTTTCAAAAAATTATCAGCACTGACTTATTTCTCTTTTGTTACCTTTCTGCTTTCATCTCAGTATTTGGTCTGTGTAAAGCATTATGTCTGCCAAATTCTGCCCAATTCATACATTTCATAAGAAATGATAAAAACTGGTAACCCTAAAGGTAGCTGTTAAGCTTCTTGGAAGAATGATTTATCTTCACAATGACTAAATCAAACTCCCTTGGCTTCATTCTGCAGCTATGTTTTTACCACTTTTTTATGAGGTCCAAAACTATAAGGTAGAACTATCCAGGTTTGAGTAAGTGGGACTGCACAAAATGGCTGACCCTTAATGTGTGCTATAATTAATGATAGTTAGGGGATGTGGCCTATAATAGGGACAAAGTCATTGGGTTCAAAAGACCGAGTTGTACTCCAGAATGGTGTTTGTACTACTGAGAAGTGGTAAGAAAGTGGTAAGAAACATGTTACCATGGGAGCCTTTCAGGTATTTAGAGATAAATCCTTGGTTGACCTAGGTAGCATCCAGTCAATTATTCCTCTTTTTACTTCGGGTTATGAGGTTGAGAGGTTTTGACCTGCCATGTATTCTCATATTAATGTGATGCCTCACAAAGTACCAAAGCAAGAAGACAAACTGATCATGGACTAGAACCTTCAAAACTGAGCCATCTTAAACATTTTATCCTTGTGATAATTATCTTAGGCACTTCATTATAGTGAATGAAGGATGCCCAACACAATGGTATAACTTCAAAGATTTGCATAAAATTTATAATTTACTAGTAGTTTTTCACTAACAAATGAAAGACCCACCTCAAGATCAATGAGCAATCTGTGACTTCTTTGATCATTAATGGGTGTATATTTTACTTATATTAAGCATACGCACTAAAGTGCATAGGTTAATTCCTTTCTTTTCTTTGTGATGACTCATTCTGTAAAAGAAAGAGTAGAAAGAATTGACAAGGAAAGATGAAAATGCAGAAATGATATGAAAATATGTTAGGATTGAAGCGAAAAGTATTTGAGAGAAAAGGGACATTTAGAAGAAATAGGAAACAGAAAGAATGGTGTCTACTGATATTCAAGGAATAGTTGGTATTCAGCCAGAGAAATTATGAAGGATAACAATTATTGCTTTGAGAAATGGATGATATTTCTGATGAAATCAGGATGGAAAATAAAAAGTACACACTGGGAAAATCCACTTTACATTAAAATTACTCTCATAGATATTTTATAACATAGAAAATGCAAAGAACAAAATGTGTGAAACAGGTTTAAACCAGGGAAGGTAGTATAAATTTGTAGACCCACTGCCAGATAAGCTGAGGCAAGATTATTTTCTGAGCCTATGACTTTGAGAACAGCCTGGGTCTGAATAAAAGTTATGAGAGCAGCTTCTTACTTTTGTTCTTGAAATTGAAAAATAACCATGCAATCTTTCATCATTGAATGTAATATGAAATGTACATACCTGTGTATGTTCTTGTGCTAGTATAAAATGACTTCTTCTTGCTATTTTTATGAGAATTTTAGTCATCAATGAGTGTTGAGTTTAGTCAAATGCATTTCTGTTAATATATGATTGTATGGTTCAGCTTGTTACTATGGATGGATTACACTGAAAGAATGTTGCTGCTGAATTGATCTTGAATAATTTTAATAAACTCCACTTGATGAAATATAACACTTTATATGTTACTATTTATTTGCAACAAATAAATAGTAAAATTTATTCACCATAAATAAATAATAAATAAAATATTGCTTTTATCTTTATAAGGATATGTATCTGAAATTTGTTTGCTTGCTCTTGTTTAACTTTACATATTATTGATATCAGTGTAATACTAACCAAATAAAAAAGTTATATTTTTTCATCATTCTTAATATATAGAAGAGTTATGTTTAATTCTCTCTCTCTCTCTCTCTCTCTCTCTCTCTCTCTCTTTCTCCTTTTTGGTGGGACCGGGGTCTGAACTTAGGATCTTGCACGTGCCAGTCAGGTACTTGTGCCATGGAGCTATCTCTCTGGCCCTTAATTCTTCTTCTAAAACATCTCAGGATTCCACCCAGCAAGAAGGCCTGGAGAGTGAGTAACAACTCCCTGGCCAACCAGAAATTCACTTGACCCAGCAACTAGGCTCCATGAGTGAGTGAGAGTATACTGGGCCCAATAGAAAATAATTAGACACAACAACCAGGTCTAGTGCATGAGTAAGACCATTTTGGTTATGACAGAAACTCACTACCTAGCTGGCATGTGAATGGAACTTCATCCATCAGAGAAGCCCAGTGTGGAAAACTGCTTCAGAACTCCCTGCAGAGAGACTAGAGACAAGACCAATCCAGCTGATCTAGGAGCAGAACATGTTGACAGAGTGGCACAGCAGGTTCATCTCCAAAGGTTTCAGCAGGAGGAAGTGGAGCTCAGCAGCCAGATTCAAGGTAAACCCACCTGAATGAGTTTCAACTTGGTAGATCTAGATCTGCTACTAAGGTAAGAAATCTACCAAAACTCTACACCAAAGGTCAGAAGGCAGGGCTATGCATATTGAGAAACAGAAGGAGCAAAACGTGCTCTCAGGCCGCAAGCCCAGCTAGAACAGATACAGGAGACAATAGCAAGGAAGAAATTGGATCACACATCTGAAAGAAATACTACCTATAACAAAAGAAGTACTAAATGCTTCTAAAGAACATTGATAAAAAATAGAGGAGATTAGAAAAGTGATGGAATCCTTGAATAAGCAATATAAGAAAGTAATAGAATGTATGAAGCAGATTCAAAGTGCTATAAAGGAACTTAAAGCCTCAATCTCAAGCTGGCAGCATTATTTCAATGAAAGGGAAAATAGACTTGCAGATCTTAAAGAGACCATTGCAGCTAGTAAGGAGGCAAGAAAATATCTCTTAAAACCAACTAGGATGCAAGAAAAAAATAATTTAACATCTGCAAGATGATGCAAAGATGAGCAATGTAAGACGAATAGGCATCAATGAGAAAGAAGGAGTCTGTACAAATGATATAAAAAGAATATGGGAGGAATTAATAGCAGAAAACTTCCCAAATATGGGGAAACAATTTGACATTCATGTAACTCTGAAGCATATTGAACTCCAGATAATATCAACTCAATTAAAACCACATCCAGTCAGGACATGTGAGAGCCTGTTATAACATCCTATAGCTCAGTGGTATCTCACATTATCTTGTCAAGGAGATTATAGGGCTACAGAGGAGAGGGATCAACGATGTATAGTGTCCCTACAGAGAGTCACTTAGAAAACATTCTCTCAGGCTTTCACAGAGAGAAATTGGTCAAGCAAGACCATGACTCATCCAGATGGCTGACACTGAGGAAGATCTATGTATTGCTGTACATGGCTTCAGGGTAAAGCCTGAGGGGATTTGACTGACCTTGTCAGACACAAAACTTGCATATTTTGTTATGTAGGTCTTGCTTTATTTTTGTCGTAATCATCCAGCAGAAATGGCTAGCCACAAGGTATAAAAAGTAGAGCCATACTAATATGCTGAACTGTAAAAACCTCAAGTCAACAGCTTCTGCCATTGCCAGCTCTGCTGATAATCCACTACTAGTATGGACTATCGGACTATATATACAGCTACATTCTCCTAGTTCAATGAGAAGAAAGATTTATACTAGGGTTGTTTAGAAAAAAAAATATCATGTCTTCATTTGTACTCTGAACAACTACAATGATGATAACAATAAGCAATGTATTAATTATTGTGTCCTAATAATCTGTTTTGAAACTTTCTCATTGTTGTTTCTCATTAAAATAAATAAAAGTCAAACAACAAAAAGAAGGGATATTTCATCTTTCCTTAATTTCGGTGATTATTAAATATAAAGTTCTCCTTGATTTGAATAACATTCTATAATTTTGACAGAAAATTTATTCATATTCAGTTTATTAATATTTGTTTAAAATTAAAATTAAAGCAGAATATAATCTTTAGAAAAGAATATTAGTTATATTATTTTTCAAAAATTTATGCATTCTTTCAAGTTGCTATTTTTTGTACTTATTCAGAGTTTTTCATAGTATTCACTTATATTTTTTTAAGATCTTGGCTCCTAAACATTTTATTGATTTTTTTATTGCTTAGTGTTTCTCCTATTTTCTTATTTATCATTCTTTCATGTTTTCATGTGAGTTATTGTTTTTTACAACTTTATTACAATATTTCTATAGAGGTTTTTTTTTTTTTTTTTTGAGTGTGAAGTTTCCTTAGTAGTTGCTTAAAATACACACACAAATTTCTGGCTTTGTGTGTACACAAAATAGGCTTTAGGTTTTTAAGAGTGGTGGCTGCCTCACCTATTATGATATCCCTGTACCTTCTCTGTGTAAGACAAAATACCTTTAAATATTCCCTTCACTCTTATTAGGGCTATATTAAATAATTTTAGGACTTTTTACAATGTCACATATAATTTAGAAGTGAAGTCCATCATGTTTCTGTACATTTTTATTATTGTGCTGTTTATTCCTTTCTGGCAGTGTAAAGTCTTTTCTCCACATTTCTCCTTTGTGTAGAGAACTTCTTTAAATATTTTAAAATATATCTTCTGGAGACAAAATAATCTTGGTTTGCCATCATCTGCTGATGCTGTAAATTCCCTTTTCCCTAAAGAGTATTTTTTTTTGCTGAGTGATGGAGTATAATACATGTAGGTATGGATATCTTGGCTTAACATTTGCTCTGGGATTTGTTTGTTTATTTGTTTTTTACTTAGGTCTGGATATTATGCTAATTATTTATTTGACTACTTTTCTAATACATTTGCTATAGGGTCTCACTATGTAGCTCAGATTCATAATGATTCCCCAGTTTTCAGCCTACTCAGGATTGGGATTTCAAATGTGTGCGACCATGCCTTGTCCTGATAGCTGGCTCAGCAGACGTGGAGGCAGGGCCAGTAGGGTGTATAGTACCAGGAATAGAATGTGGTCCCTGCACATGTATAAGCAGGTGATTAGTCCACTGAGATATCTCACTGGTTCCTCTTGAAGTACATATTATGAGGTGCATTTTCCAATCACATGAATATCAGAATTTTTTCCCTGTCACAACTCACTGTAACTCATTCTCTGTCCTATTTTTGACTGATACTCTCTTCACTCTTTATTATCCATTATTCATTAATTGTTTATTTTGGTCATTATGTTTGAACTTTCAAAATTATCTATTTAATATTTTAAAGATTATATGCAAATGAAGGAGATTTTTTATTTATCTGGTGAGATTTTTTCATGCTTTTATTTGTTTCAAATAAGTTTGTAATTTTTTTGCAAGTTTTGGAAAAAACTTAAGGAAGTTTATTATGTCTTCTCTAAAATTCTTATCAGATAGTTTTTTATTTGTTTGTTTGTTGTTTGGTATCAGGGATTGAACTGAAGATCTCATCCTTGCCAGTCAGGTGCTCATGTTGCTGTGCTACTACCCCAGATAATCTTGTCAGATAAGTTTGAAGTCTCTGTGTTCTTGACAGTAGTATCCATTGACTGCCTTTTTATTCAGCTTGAGGTCTTTCTTTGGCTTTATATAAAACATTTGCTTGGAAATTTGAAATATTGCAACATAGAATGCTAGATCTTTAAGTTTCAGACTTCACTTGGTTTTAGTTGTCACTTTTCTGACAAGAGAGAGGAAAGTACACCTTATTAAGTCATGTGAAGTCAGATTTTGTCAACTCACTGGTGACTGCGAAGCCACTTAATTATATCACAAGCTTAGTCCTGCCAATTTTCCCTTGCAAGAGGTAAAAGTTTGACTCTCTATCATCCCTCCTCCGTCATCATTCTAGCAGGGAGAAATAAGAGCATCTGTCACAGACAAAAGAATGAAGATTCCAGCTTTCTATTTGTCCTCTTATTATTCTACCCTAGTAAAACAGTTGGAATTCTTTCCACAAGAACTTGAAGTCTGTGATTCCTACATGGTTTATAATGTCAGAGTTTTGAGGTTCATAGTTTTCCTGAGGACTTTAGCTACATATGATGTATCTAAGGGAAAAACTTTCTTCCATGTTAAGTTTTTCCTTTCCTGATCCTTTGAATGTAGAGCACAGCATTTCCTGTTTCCAGACTGCTGGTTTCTCCATTTCCCAAAGTGGGATATTTGGGATAAAATGAAATCTCAAGGATCTCACCATCAGGTTTGTCTTTGAGCAGATCTGTCTCTTATCTTTATCTTTGAGAGTCTCTTCATGTTTGTTTGAAGTAAAGTTGACAAGAATTTCATCACACATAATGTGAAGGTGGGAAAAATTAGATCTACCTCATTTTGTGAAAAAAAGACTTCTGACTTGGTACTTTTTCTTTCCTAAATAAGAAGAAAAATGTAATCCTTAATTTTTTAATGTTTTAAATTAAATATAATAAGTATTAGATTTTCTTTTTTATTTAGAAATGTTAGTAAAATAAGTGATTTATTTTTGTGACAGAGCAATTATAATTTATGCTCTTTATTATTAAGACTACTTTGCACAATTTAGCTTATAATTATTTTTTTTCTTTTTGCATTACTGAACAAAATGAGAATGGTATATGTATTAATGCATTGAGATGCTGTTATGATTAGTGAATAGTTTTCCCCCTAAATCTAATGTAGTCATGGGGTGACTTCTAGAATTAGATTTATAGAGTTCACCATCCTCAACATAGGTCTTACAATCTAATTCTTTTCCAACTCCCACAAAATGAAAATGCTTCTTCAATTGCACTCAATGCATTCCTAATATAGCCTAAATATTATTTGTAAACCTTGCTCTGGGTTATGTGCATGAATTTTTACCATTATAAAATAATTTTAAACTTTTTGGAGGAACTGCATATATCCTAAATCCTGCAAAGTCCTGTACACCTTAGCCTTTATCTGAAACTCCACACTCCTTTGCCTTCCCACTTTCTACAGACCACTTGTTCTGTCTGCATTAGAACAGAGATCAGTCTAAAATACATCACATGTTCCCCTTCTTTTAAATCCCTGTTACTCATATTGTGCTTCCCAATAAATTAAATATTGTCTCTTCAACATTGTCTCATTTCCTCTGGTTCAAGTGTCATGTCTTTATTGAAATATTAAACTAGTCAGATTTTGGGTTTTCTTTTCAAGTAAAATAGTTTCTTTTACTATCATGGTAGGGTTTGTTTCATGTATTTGGTGAAGAAATGAAATCAAGGACTTTTATTCCTAACTATGGACATGGTGCTTGGTATTAGTAATTTTTCTTATAACACTTGTAGAGTTCAATGTCAGAAGAAGCTAGAAAAATCTCTCCAGATAAATTCCTATGACTCCATTGTTAAGTTGTCTTCTTTATCTCAAGCCTATTTCTACTTTTTGTACCATATTTTTATTGTAAAAAGAAAAATAGTAACAAAATAACCATAATGATACAGAAGTTTAAAGCAATATGATATGAAATTAGCAATGGTTATTATATTTCATATTGTAGCTTTTCTTTATTCAATACAAAGTCTAAAGGATCTCACTATGTAAATCAGAGTTGTAGTGACTCCTGTTTCCAGGCTCCCAAAAGCTGGAGTTACAGGTACATGCCACCATGTCCAGTTTCACTCAACACCTCAGTGTGCCCTGAGAGTGGGGCTAGAAGGCACATCAGGGATCGAAACCTGGCTGCTGCACTCTGCCTAAAACAGGTGCTTTAGTTTGCTGAGCTATCTGGCTGGCCCTAAACATTGTAAAGCAGTTGCTCAGATTACCAGGTGCAGGTTCATAAAATTGATCCAATAACATAAACCCTATTTTCTCATTTCAATTAACTCATAGAAATTAGTAGTACAACTTTTTTGCTACTTTGTGTATATATTCATATCATTTCCCCCTTCATTCATTTCTCTTTTTCGTCATTCTAGTTGTTTTTCTTTTCAACCAATTTCTTTCCCTTTTATTGTATCTATTGTACCTTTTGGATCTTATTTAATCTTTTGGGTTCTTACACTAGGGTGACAATATGATGTTTACACATGCAATTTTGATTTATTTCAGAGTATGGTCTGAATTATGAATATGCTCTCTAGTTGTATCCACTTACCTGTAAAATGGTGAGTTTATCTTCTTTTCTATTTGCGTGGTACTCTACTGTATAAAAATACCATAACATTTATATTCATTCCTTGGTTTATGGATATTTGGATTATTTCTAAAATTTAGCTTTTTAAATTTTTAATTTTTTTTGTGGAACTAGGGATTGAACTTAGCCCATGTACTTGCTAGGCAAATGCTTATTCTATTGAGCTATGTCCCCAGCCCCTAAAATTTAACTATTATAAGCTGTGCAGTACAAACATAGGTGAACATATATTTCTGGTTATGATGCTTTCCTCGCTTCTGGGAAAATGACTAGGATAGGAATAGCTGGGTCAAATTGAATATTTAATCCTTTACTTTAAGAAAATAGACATTTTTCTCATAATAAACAATAGTGTGTTTATTGCTATTTACCTATCCTTCGATATTGCATATGAAGCATGTTCTTTTATTAAATTAGCTCTTTGGAGGTATGGCAAAGTAATACTATTAAATTAATAATCTAGCAAATCAGCATTAGATCTTTTGCAATGTTTAATTTTTCTTAAGACTTCCTAATTGAAAAGCACAAATATTCAAATGTCTAGCAAATTGAACATTCAAAATTTTCCAGCAGCTGTTGAGTTCTTATAAGCAGCAGATGTTTAATATTTTTGTTTAAGTGTCGTATGTCCTTTAGTCAACATATATTTGAATATTTTGCTTTTCTGAGAAAAAAAAAACCTCTCAATTTTGATATTTTCAATTACATAAAATAAAAGTTATTGAAAAGTATAGCCAACTCACTAGGAAAATTATAGATGAAAACATCTGTGATAACATGATGCTTTTGATGTGCCATATCTTTGTTATTGTCAGACATATCTCACTGTCAAACCTCATTCACCAAACACTTAGGACATAATGCGGTATGTATCTCTTCAACATTGTCTTAGTAAGAAGATGCACTTACAAAAGAGAATTTTAAAAATAGCATAACGAACCTCTATCTCTTGATTTCTTTTCCTTCTTTCTTTGTCACTCATTTCTTTCCTTCCTCTTTTATTTCTCTTCTTCTTTAAAACAAACTAGTATACATTTATAGTTCATAATGCTGGAATTCATCAGAAGAAATTGATATAGATAGATAGATAGATAGCACACCTTCACTTATTTCTTTCTAATTTATTCTTGAGTTTGGTGGCCTATGATTAACAAAATGGTAAAGACACATGTTACAAAGGTAAATCTCATTGGATTTGAATAGACAGTAAATAAGTACTTTAAACTAAAAGAAACAATAAAACTTTGCAAGAAAACTCTGAATGAACTCAAAGATACTATCTTGACAATTTAATATAACTTCTTTGAGAATTCTAGTTCCTTAATCCCTGGATACTTCCAATAATACTTTTGCTTGCTGTATCCTACAAGTATGTGAAGAATCAAAATGAGATGGTGATTTTATGACTTATTTAACAAGATATAATCACTATTTCTTACTCATTAAGTAGAATTCACTTACACATTTTTTATTTTGTCACATATTATATAATTTTGTTGAAATCTCTAGAGTTGTATGCAAAAGCAAAATAATATTTTCTGTTACTCTCCATCTTTGTTTTATTGTTGTTTTTAATCTTTTGCTTATTCATTTATTTATTTGGCCTTGGTACTCATCTCAGACTCATAGTACTTCTCCTTATCTCAACCTACCCAGCATTGGGATTACATGTCTTTGTCATTACACCCGGTTTAGTGGTCATCATAGGCAAGCTTGTTGTTCGAGGACATCCTGGCCTAGAGCACTGGGGATCAGACCAGGTCCTTGTGCTTGCCAGGCAGGTTCTTCCATCATGAGAAGTCCTCCTAGTCCTACTCTCTACCTTTGGTCTCCATAAAACGCCATTTAAACTGATATTCTGCTTACAGGATTTATACTGTCAACGCTATCAGAATAAGTTATCATTACTAGTTGTGTCTAGATGTAGTACCAAAGCCTCATGTGGTCATAGAAGTTTTTTAGAGATAGTTGAGTCTGGAGTATATGATTGAATTATAATGCAATTCTGGGATTAAGAGTGAGTGATTCCTGGATAAATCCACAGATTGGACTGGCACCGCCCTAATCCCAGAAGTCTTGATAAAATAAAAGGGCAGAAAGAAATTTGTCTCCCTCTTTGCCTTTCTTTCTTTTCACTTTTGTATCTTCTGCTACAAAGAACTATTACTCCTCTGCCTTTTGCCAACATGCCATGGAGACAGATGATTCTAGTTGGAAACCTCCACAAGCTGTGAGGTAAGTGAAACTTTTCCCTATCAACTTTGGGTAGTGGGTATTTTGTCTCAACAACAAGAAAAATAATGAAGACTTTTGTGGGTAGGTTGCCCTGCCTATATTGATACTTTGCCATTCTTCACACCAGTTTTATTTAAGAGCCTTGCTTTGTTCATGTCTTTCTATTAAAATATATCTCACTGCGTAATACAGATGAGTCCCCCCCTCTTTTGTAAGACTCCAGTCATTTGCCCATTCTACATATAAAGATATAAGTTTTCCTAGAGAAGGAGACCGTGGCTATTTTGTTTATAAGCAAACCCTTACTTCATTCTAAGTGATGGATACAAGAACAAATAATAGTATGGAATGAAGCACTAGATGAGTGGATAGATGATGAATGTATAAGATGGATAGATGACTTTCTCACTCATGCTGTGCCTTTTTTTGGGGGGAAAGAAATAGTTTTTCTTAATGTGTATATTAAAACGTTTAAAAAATACATTGACAAATAGTAAGACAGTAAGTATCATAGTTTGTCAACTTCATGTATAAAACAAAAAAATAAATATTATAAGGCCAGGGAGGTAGCTCAGTGGCATAAGTACCTGCCTGGCAAGCACGAGGCCCCGAGCTCAATCCTCAGTACTGCCAAATAATGAATAAATAAATAAATATGAAATAGAAAATTAATGTTAACCAGATCTTGTGTTATCCATAAGCTTTTGTGTTGTACATATTTCTATTTCTGCCAAATACTAAAGTCTACTCTGGGGTTATTTTTTTTTTGTTTGTTTGTTTCAGGGAGAAACTACTACAAAAGTGGCAGGGAAGTTTTAATATAGTGAAATGTCATGAAAGGCAACGAGACCTCTTCAGCATGAGCAAAGCTGTGAGGCTAGAACATTTTTTCCTGAATATAGCCCAGTATTCTCAAAGTAATAATCAATATATCATTCAAGATGGTCCAGCAGAAACTGCATGCTCATCTGATGGTCTTTATTTTTAATTAAAGGAGCATTGGCTAAAAGCATTTCTTTTCCAAATGTATTCCTGCTTAGAAAAGCCTTACCATAGTTAAAGATCAAAAGCAAACAAACAAATCATAAGTAGAAAGGTTCCTTTCTCCTTGCTACTGGAGATTGAACCCATGGTGCTCACACTGAGCTATATCCCTTGCCCTCTATTCCATTCCGTTTCCTTTTGTTGTTTTTATTTTACTTTATATTTGATGAGTCAGGGTCTCACTATGTCGCTCTTTTGTCTAGGGCTCAGGCTGGACTCAAATCTGTAACATCTTTCTGAGATTATAGGTTTATGCTGCTACACTTCACTGAAAGACTGCATTTTGCCTATTTGTAAATCGAGGGCAATTTGACAGCAGCAAAACTTTGTTTCTGTGTTTTCAGATGCAACAATGAAACGTTCTTTGAGATGCTCCAAAACATAGACCGGATTTATATCAGGTCTGCTGCTACATTGATCTTTAGATTTAGCAACAAAAGCAATATAACAGCTAAATAAATTCTGCTGTGCATAAACAGCTATAACCTTAAGCCCCTGTGAAAACTGCCTTGCAAATATCATTTTTGGATTAAATTCAGCTGAAAAGTTTTTTTTTTTTATCTTACCTATTTGTTCCTTTTCACAATACGGAAGCTTGGTTTTTCTGATTTATAAATTCTCAAGTAAGAGAAATAATTTATTAGCAGAATCTGACAATGTGATATAATAGAAAGGTCACTGATTTTATTTCAAAGGGAACTGCATAAAGGAATTTTTTTTTTTCTTTCTCAGCATTGCACACTGCAACCAAGGCAGGATCTGGGCCATGGTTGATGCCCAATAGATATTCCTAGCTGAGAACAATTAACGTTGGTTTATTATGTGGATAAGATAGCTTTACAACTGTATCTGAGAACTGTCTAGGCTTTGCTTCAGTGCCACTCTCTCGAATGATGCACTGTAAAATGAGTTTGACAAATTTACCTTTTCAGTGAGCCTGTTCAATATCTCTAGATAACCAAAGGAAAAAAAGTTAAAATTTATCAGTAAAAACATTCAAATAAAGCTTATGTACCTTATCATGATGGCTGCCATTTTTGACATGGGTGGATCCCTTTTCGCTGGGTATTTGTGGGTATTACAACAGCCATCTGGATACAATGTCTTTCTTCCACTTTCTGGGTTTCCTAGGGAATACACAATAAAACCATGCATATACTGTATTACTCAATACAAAAGCAATTCAGATATTTAGTCACATTTTTTGTCAGAAGTATCAATTTCCAATAGAAAACTCAACTTCTTCTAGGATTTAATAAATACAGTTAGCATACTTAAGAATTTCATACATGCAATTATTCTATCCAAATAATTAATTACATTTATGTAATTTTCAGGCAGTTGTTGCTAATGCACTATTCATTTCAACTGATTAGAATAACATGTTTACAACTTGAAAGCTTGCTAATGATCCATACAAAATATCTCTAAGAAGATGATAAATATTTTCCCCCTCAGTAGTAAAATCATGTGCTTGTGGTTTGTGTAGAATTGTCCAGATGGAAACAAAATTCTCAAAACTCTGGCTCATCCTGTGCACCTTGCCTCTGACTTTTTGTCTTCACATGAACCTTCTAACCTGACAAATCTCATCTCTAACTCCGTTTGAAGGAGATTGGAGCATATGGACCCTATGTTCACTTTAACTCAAGAGCTGTGATTCTGACATATTGCTCCTATTGCTATTCATTCAGCTCTGAAGCTATGATCCTGAGTTGTATCCCTCACAAGTGATGAAATATCCTTCCAATGGGAGTTCAGATTGAAATGGGTGAGTGTGAGTGTTCACTGGAGGAAGTGCCCAAGAGAATCTTAATGACCTAGTGGATATATTTGTTCATGACAGTGGAGGTTCTGATGGCTCTTCAGCCCCACTCCAGCTAATAGCTATTCATTCTTTTATTATTTTTAGCAGTGACTTAAGTGGAGGACATTAACATAGGTTTTTCAGTACTGTCAGGATTGCACAGGGATTTGCAGAGCTGAGAAAGGGAAAAATGACTGACTGGTACATTTAATTTATTACTTTTATTGACTTCTGCAGCACTCATGTGGTTGTACTCAAAAGGACCATACTAGCTAATAAAATAGGACTTAGAATTGATGTAGCAAATAAAACGCCAAATAAGAATGCCATTGTTATTAAAATGTAGCGACACTATTGATTTAAAATAAATATATTAGCCAGTTTGCTGTGCATTTAGGACTGGACTCAGCGGTTACATGGACCATTTGGGTTACAGGCTTACATGACAAATGAAAGGCTTCTTACCAGGAGGAGTAATATAGTTTTACATGGCAGGATTGCCATGGCAACAGAAATAAATCCTGGAGCTAAATAGGACTGTAAATATCCTGTCTTCCTCAGCTTGCAGTGTTCCACAGAAGAAATGCATAGGAAGCCTGGCTCACTTTTTAAATGAAAAATTATAGACTTTGTATTTTCATTCTATCATAATTGAATGTTTTCTTTTCACTGTCATTACTGTGAATATGGTAGCCTTGGACACAACAAATACAGCCCCTGCTCTCACACCCCCATTCAGTTTTTCACACAGACACACACACACATGTGCACGTGCCTGCACACACACACACACATATACACATACACACACACACACACACACACACACACACACACACACACACACACACCATTTGCAATACCCGGGGATATACAGTCACCACTTTTCAGTATAAGCTATGTGTTAGCATAAATCTGAGTGATTCTGGGAAACACATATGGGTGCAAAAAGGCTGAAATACTATGCTAACCCCTGAATAGTCATTCTACTATATTCAGTTAATAAAGCTGATGATGACTTGTGCTTTCTCCTTGCTCACTTTCTAAGTGCTCTTCAAAGGGCATTTATATTATAGAAATTAGTGTCTAGTGGCCTTGAATGACAGTTTAAGCATCTTTTCAAAAGACATGAACTGGAATCTATTTGCTCTTAGGACTCACTTTTATCTTTCCAAAGTAGATTAACACATGAAAAGGTCAACTGGAACCAGTTTTATAAATTTTAGGCTTTTTCATCTAGCCAGTGTCAAGCTTGGTGATATTCTTATTTTCCTTCATGAAGGCAAGGAGCACCCAATCTATCTTGTTCATCACTGAAATAACAGCTCCTAGAGATGCGACTGATAATTGGGAGATGCACTATGAATATTTGTGGGGTTAGTATATTGAGCCAAAGGTAACTTTACAGGTAAATGTACAATTTTTTTTAATTTTATTTATTTGGTACAGGGTCTCTCTACACAGCTCAGACTCATAGGTTTCCTCCTGTCTCAGCCTCACCAGCACTGTGATTGTAGGCGTGTGTCACCATGCCTAGTTTTGGTGACCAGCACAGCATGGAGCCACCTCAGCATGTGGTACCAGGGGTCAAACCTGGATCCTTCCACTTGCCAGGCAGGTGCTGAGACCTCTGAGCTTCAATCCACTATTTTAACAAATAGTAAAATCCATTATTTTAATAAATATTAATATGAAATGAATCCACCTTAAGCTTTATTTATTTTTCTTTGCTTCTTCAAGATACTAGTTTCTTATCTCTCAAGTATTTTTCCAGAAAAACTGAAAACATCATACCACATTGATATATATGCATCCATATTTAAAGCAACACAAATTGTCATAGACAAATCTTAGAAACAACTCAAATGCCCATCAGCTGAGTAACAGATAAAAAAGGATGTTGTATTTTTATACAATGGAGTATTACTCAACTACAAAAAAAAAAAAAAAAAAAAAAAAAAAAAAAAAAAAAAGAGACTCAAGGTTTTTTTAGGTGAGTGAATGCAACCAGAGACTATACTCCTAAGTGGAATAAATCACCCTAACATGTGTAAACATTGTATGTTTTGCTAGTGTAAGGACCCCAAAGAGTAAATAAAATCTGAGAGATACATTAAATAAGGGAAAAGAAACTATTCAAAGAAGGAACAACTGGAAATGGGGAAAGGAGAAAAGAAAGAAGAAGGGAAGAAGAAATATATAGGTATATGTGTCAGACAGCTTGCATAATTACACAACTGATTTCTGTGAGTCTATTCAAAGGAGAAGTTATTGCTTAAAAGTTTTTTCTCTTTTTTTATGACTTTTAACCTGTTTTTCATGCTTATTTCTGACAGTCTCAACAATAAATTTGAAGACAATATCCAACATAACAACCATTATTGAATTCCTGCTATTTTTAGTGAAATTCTGTCTTATTTCTAATGATATTTTATTATTTTTATTCTCTTTAATATAAAATTATGTTCTAATGATCACTTTTGAATTATTTTTAAATTAATTAATTGATATAATTTGGCCTATAACATATCAAAATCTAAAGCCATTTGTTATCATTTGTGCCCAAATGTCCTAAAAGGAGCAAAATAAAACTGCTAAGGCCCTTCCCTTGCTTTGCTAAATTCTGCTGACCGTGAACTGTGTTTCCTCTGCAAAGCCCTGCCTTGGAGCCAGCTGATTATGGAGTGAGTGAATCTTCCATACACTGTGAGCCAAATAAACTTTTCCTCCTTTATCTTCAAATGTTGGGTATTTTGTTTCAGGGATGAGACAAACAACTAACACAGCATTGAAGGAGAGAAATGCACATAATTCTAAGATCTCAAGTAAGAAATTGAATGGAGAATATGTAATAGTGTGGATTCCAAGCACATACCTTACAAAAATTTGGGCAGGTACATTGTGAGCTGGTCAAGCATTATGCATTCACAAGCTAAAATGCAGAATTTCATAGTTAATGAAAGTGAGACAAGACAGGGCTGGGAGAATCCATGGAATACGTAGGCTAACTTATTAAACAACTTGGATAAGCAGGATATTTGATGCTGCTGTGACTAGAAATTCATATTAATATCACTCTTATATTATGTCCAAAAGAGACATTCTTTTCAAATAAATATGTTGCAATACCAATAAGAAGTTAATTATCTATAACTTTATTTTTTTTTTTTTGCTTTTTTTTTTTTTTTGAAACAGGGTCTCACTTTACACAGTTCAGGCTGGCTTGGAGCTCACTTTTGTAGCTCAGGCTGGTCTCGAACTCGCAACGATCCTCCTGCCTCAGCCTCCCAAGTGCTGGGATTACAGGCGTGAGCCACCATGCCCGGCTCTATAACTTTATTTTAAAAGAAAAAAATTTAATTTTATTTTCTTGAGAACGTAACATACTATAGAAATGATCCCTGAAAGTATAGCCTTAAAGTAATATTATTTTTTTCCAAGTTTTTTTTAGGGAAGGTTCTACAGGGTGTTTAGGGTCTCACTACTAGATCAGATTTGTGTTGATCCAACTGTTTATAGCTTTCCAAGAGCTGGGATTACAGATGCGTGCCACCACACCCAGTCTAAATTGCCATCTCAGCGAGCCCCAGGGATGGTGCCAGAATGGCTGGCCTGGGGATTGAATCCCGGGCCCCTGTGCCTGCTTGCAGGTGGTTTAATCCTCTGAGCTATTTGACAATCCAATACTAATTTTTTGTAAGATTCTCTTTTCAGAGATGTGAGATAACTCATCTATCTATCTATCTATCTATCTATCTATCTATCTATCTATCATCAATCTATCTATCTATCAATCATCTATCTGTCTGTCTGTCTGTCTGTATGTCGGTCTGTCTTTCTTTCTTTTTCTTTATCTTTTTGAAATAGGGTCTTGCTATGTAGTTCAGACTGGCCATGAACTCCATTTTTTTTTTTTTTTTGTCTTTTTTGAGACAGGGTCTTGCTATGCAGTTGAGGCTCGTCCTGCGCTCACTTTTGTAGCCCAGGCTGGTCTCGAACTCGCACCAATCCTCCTGCCTCAGCCTCCCAAGTGCTGGGATTACAGGCATGAGCCACCACGCCCGGCTATGAACTCCATTTTTTAACTAGATTTGCAGTTTGTTGTATATGTTTACTCTGAAAAGAATGTGTGCATCCCAGCTGTCCACACAACATGTGAACATTAGGCTTTGGAGCCTGGAATCTAAGCCCAAGTATTTGTGGCTATTCAATCTTAATCCATCTTGTAGTCCTACATAAATAAGCACAACTGGAGGTGTCTTTTCTGAGGATGTAAAAGGAAATTAGCTTGGCAGTGGAGCTGCTTCTGATTTGTAGGAAGGCAAAGAAAAACAGTTTCAGAACTGAGATGTTGAATGTGACTGGTGTAGGGAATGAACATGGTATAGTGGCATGAACATGGGACCAAGAGTCAAAGACATTGATTTTAATTGTCATAGTGAAGATACTCTGAATAAGATGCATATTTTTGTCTTTGAAGGGATAATATCAGTGTCTGGCTTATAGGAGTCGTTGGGAACACTTTCATAAGGAAAATGTATGCATATGGATATTCATACCCAACTGTAAATAAAGGCATACCCTTAAGAGGAGTCACTCACATTTCCTCGTGTCAGGCAGTGCATAATTGCCTTCTCCTGTTTCCTTTGAGTCACAGTTTGTTCAGTAGTCAAGAAATAATATTTTCTTTGCTTCCTTCCCTCAGGAAGATGTTATATTTGTTTAAATCCATGCTTCCAAGTCTATATGTAGCAGATATTAGTTTATAAGAGTGAAGAATGTGGTTCACAGGATAATCTTTGGCCTCACGGACATTATATCCCATGTAATGGACAAGAATTAGTTTAACTGATATTTCAACAACTGCTTGATAGAAAACCAACAGTGTAGGAATGCTATCAATTTTGTTATTGCTACATAATATTTCAGATGCTTCCTAATCTAGCATGTACTGACTGACCAAAAATGAGTCACAGAGAGCAAAAATGACTTATTCAAGGTCAACCACCTACTATATTAGGTGGTTGGTTTTGCATCCACCTATATTATTCCATCTTTTTGTTGCTTCTTTGTGTTTTTTTTTTTTTTTATAATAGCACTTTTCTGTTTGTTATGTATTCAGTACAGGATCTACAGGGTCTCAACACACAGATTGGATTTCTAGAGATCCTCCTGTTTTCAGCTTCCCATGCACTGGGATTACAGGGGTAATTACAGGTGCCACTGTGCCCAGTCTCAATCACCTTTTCAGAATGCCCTAGTGGCATGGCTGGCATGGCTTATGCTGTCTTTTTTTGGTGCCAGGAATCAAACCCAGGTCCATGTACTTGTCAGGAAAGTTGTACCTTTGAGCTTCCACTCTAGCTTATTTATTACAACTTAAATTCAGATGAGAAAATATTCTCTTGTCTGAGGTAATGCACCAAATAAAACATTATTGGGCAGGATAAAACTGCTCCAGTGTTTCTGTAAAGAAGTTATCTCACTTCTCCTGAGAACCTTTGGGCTTCAGCAACATCCTATTACCCATAAAATGATACCCAGGGGGCTCTGTGGAGTGTGTTTCTGTTTTATTGTTGATTTAGAAAGTGATCATGATAAATAATCATTAGTGATTA
Source organism: Myocastor coypus (assembly GCA_004027025.1). Taxonomy (NCBI): domain Eukaryota; kingdom Metazoa; phylum Chordata; class Mammalia; order Rodentia; family Myocastoridae; genus Myocastor; species Myocastor coypus. Next base: position 64,983 of record PVJA010001175.1, read on the forward strand.
TAAGCAGCAAATATTAATCAATGCCTTCCACTACGCCTCCTAAGAGACTTTGCTGCCAGTTTTCTAAGTACTTAGATTTTACAAAAGAAGAGGTAATCGATATTACAAAAAAACAAGGCAACAAATGTATCTCTGTCTTAATGTAATAGCTATACAGATATACATTAAAACTTTCCAGGGTAAGTTCCATAGAAGCTGGATAGTGTAACACTTTTGTCCACCTCCTTGTTCATTTTTGTCATATATTTTTGCCTCCTCCTCTTCACTCCTCTCACTCCTGTTGACTTTCTTAGAAAGTTCCACTTTTACTACAAGTGTTTCTTAGACTCTTTCCACTCTCTGCATTAAAGCCTTCATTGAGAGAAGAATGGCGTGTGTGGGTGGCAATGATTTCTTCCCATCAGTTAACATCATCTATAACTCTACACCCAATGTTAGTTTTCATTTTGAAAACACTACCTGATCACTTTACTAGGATGGAACAAAATTGAGTTTTTCCTTTTTAATGACCAGTGACTTAAAGCAGAAGAAAATAAAAGGATATTTTCTTTATGTTTGCTGCTTTTATGCAATATTTTTAAAAAAGATAAGTAATTCTCACAAAGGTGTAATAAAGCTTCAAAGCATATTCTGTTATGAGGCTAAAGCCTGGGATGTTTTTTATTATGATAGAAGTTGCAATCTTCTGAATATAGATCAAATCACCTAATGATACTCAATTCAGAAAAGTACAACAGATTTATAGAAAGCTACTATTAGTTGGATAATTGCTAATCACAAATAAGACAGAGAAACTGTAAAATCCAACAATCACAGGTTACTGTGATTGATCAGCTGTTCTTCAACCATTAACACCTTCTTGACAAGCCAATAAGATCTCTGTTTACATTCACTGGAAGCTTTTGAATATATCAAAACATTCATGACTTGGATATTCGAGTAATATGGAAAAGCAAAGCAATTGCAGATGCATTGCTACCTGAACCTTCATAGAAAAGATTCATATTCTAGCTCATAGTGAACCCTGTGATTTAGATCTCGAATGGCAAAGCTGTTATTATCAGAAACAGCTGTATTAGAGCATAGACCACAATGCTGGGGCCGTACGTGTACATGTATCACTAGTTAACACCCTGGACTGAAGCATTCCATTTGAAGGAAGGCCTCACAAACTTCTTTCACCAGATAACTTTACAAAGGAAAATGAATTCTACCATGTTATGCAAATGAAATAATGTTATTCTTACTGATACTTGATAAAACTAACAGTGTTATGTTTTCCTGTGGAAAATATTGGTAGTACAGTTGTAAGATAGGATAATGTTAACCTAGTCAGCTAATGTAAGAAAATTATTAATAAAACCAAAAGACAAAGTATAAGGGCAAGGCAAATAGCTAAGTGGATTAAAGTGCCTTTGAGCAGGTGCAGGGACCAGGGATTAGAACCTAGGGCCTACTGTGCAGCCCCATCCTGCGACTCACTGAAAAGGTGGTTTAGGCTGGACATGGTAGTACGTGCCTATAATCCCAGCTCTTGCGAGGCTGTAAACAGGCGGATCCTATAAATCCAATCAAGTAGTAGTCTCTTAATACCCTGTAGATCCTTCTCTAGAAAATAAAGGGAAAATAAAAGACAAAGTATAGTGTTCTGTGGTATTCGCGAGACTTTGGTCATAGTACCTTTTGCTCCTCTCTGCGATAGCAAAATCTGAGGATAATCTAATGGTGGATTATTTATATATAAATTATATACCCATCTGTATACTTTATCTCTAAATTACTGATAATACTGTGCAAATGCTGTGTTGTTATGCTATATTGTTTATGGAATAATACCTTCCCATAAGCTTTCTATTTTGCCATTTGCCCTTGGTCAACTGTGTGCATGTGGAATTTCCAGATACAGTGACCAACTTTAGACAAGTGCTTGGTCTCTAGAAAGTAGCTGTTCACCATTCTTCTGTCTTTTCTGAGGTTATTTTCAGGTAATGGAAAAAACTAGGTCAAGAGGAAGGAGTTATGAGATTCTGGTTTCAATCTAACTCTGTCTTTAGTTCTTTTTTTTTTTTTTTTTTTTTTTTTTTTTTTTTTTTTTTTTTTTTTTTTTTTTTTTTTTTTTTTTTTTTTTTCTTTCCCCATTTTGGCATCAGGGATTGAATTTAGGATGCTATGCTTGCCAGGCAAGCACTTGTTCCACTGAGTTATCTCACCAGCCTCATTTTTGTCTTTGTGGGTCTATCATAAATTAATAGGATGCTCTGCATCTTCATGAGAAAGTCAAGAGTTTGGAATTTAGTCATGTACTTCCAAGGCTTCTTTGTGCTTTGCTGGCTGACCTTACACCATAATTCTTACAGTGTTGGAACTTTAAAAATGAAAGCAAGATAATAACAGAATATCTGAAGAGCTATCAAAACCCTTTGAGAACACTTTAATGGGGAACTCCTTCATTCTTCCTAAAAAGTGATAGCTTTATTTAACTTATAGATTAAACAGGTGGTTTATTTCCTAGAAATTTAATAAAAAGACAATGTTCTTCAAATATTTGGAAGAAAACTTGAATGTTTATAGACACTGCTTGAAGCTGTGTTTTACCCTTTTCAAACATGATCACACATTTATTCAGGAAATTTATCCCTTTGTAGATTATTAATTTATCACCTGTGCATCCAGCTCCTTGAGGATATAAAAATATTCTACAGAAATTGGTGGTTTTAAATTACAATATTAGCCGGGCGTGGTGGCTCACGCCTGTAATCCCAGCACTTGGGAGGCTGAGGCAGGAGGATCTTTGTGAGTTCGAGACCAGCCTGGGCTACAAAAGTGAGCTCAAAGCCAGCCTGAACTGCACAGTGAGACCCTGTTTCAAAATAAATAAATAAATAAATAAATTACAATATTATTCAGGCAAATTAGATATGCATATTTATTCTCCTATTCTAAAATTAGCCACATAAATGGTGTGACAGTGTTGTTTTCTGTGTTTCCAAAGTGTAGCCAAAATTTACTTATGGAATTTATATGCATAGGGCATACTGGATAGGGAGATTTTCCTCAAAGGTTTTTCACATAAATTTCTTCCCAGGAGTCTCTGTAGCACATTTGTTCAGAATGTTTTCATTTAAAATCTAAGCACTTCATAAAATGAAGTAATTATCATTCAAGAAAAGCATTATGTTTTTTTTGTTTTTTTTTTTTTTTTCTGATTTTTCACACCCAGGCTTGAATGAGTGTTTCTCAAAGAAGTTTTTGAAGAAAATCATCAGAATGGCCAAGCCTGGATATAAAAAATTCAAACTTGTGGGCTTGATCCCAAATTCCCGCTCAGAATATCTAGAAGTAGATTTTAGAAAACGGCATTTTAAGGCACTCATGACAATGTGCAACTGTAATTCCAGTCACTTATAAAGGTGAGGAAGAATTGCTTCAGCACAGGAGTTCAGTACTAGCTTGGAGGAAATAGCAAGATCATGACTAAAAACAAACAAAAATAAAATAGCATTTTAAACAACTTGCAGGTGGTTCACAGCACAAAGATGCTGTTGAGAGAATTGGGATAAGAAATAAAGACTGTGATTGAATAGATTTGTGGTTGCAAAAACAAATGTGGAAAAGAATCTGAGGAATTCCCAGTCAAATCTGTGCTAAAGCTCTGACCCTGGTAAATACCTTCACTATTCCACATTGTTTCCTCTACTGTGTACTGTGAAGTGAGGCTTCAGAGATGCAGTGCTCATTTCTCTTACATGATGTCTGAGTTGCTCTCAGAACCATCCAGCATGGTTAAATTACTCAGAATGCAGATTATTACCACTCTTACTTAAACTGGTTGATGCACTCACTTTTGCTTCATAAGTGCAACAAAGGAGAATGTGAAATGCAGTTTTTCACCTCCGAAGTGAAATCAAAAGCTAAACTCATTCCCTAAACTCCATGTAGTGCTTTATCAAATTAATGCAACTACACTTTAGTAATTGAATATAAGCCTTATATTTCAGAACTATTCTATATGTGAGAAGTTATTTTGCGGTAACATTTAAAAGTAATGTTCTATGGACTAGGGAGACAGCTGGGTGGTCTAAGCACCTGCCTGGCAAGTGCAAGGATCTCAGTTTGATCCACAGTATTGCATATCATGCTGGCCCCTGAACCCTGGACATTCTGTGGTACCTTCAAAATGATCATGGTAGCTCATGCCTGTAATTTCAGCTTTGGGGATGCTAAGACAAGAGGATCACTGTGAGTACAAGCTGTGTAAATAAACTATGTACCAATCAAATTAATAATGACGATAATGATAATGACAACAATAACATTCTTGACAGACATTCCAGACCGGTGATTGATGTTCTTTTTCTTGTTATTTTTTTCTTTCTTGTTTTGGGCTGTTAATACTTGTTTATTTTGCATTTATTCCTTTTTGTTTATTTATTTTTACTGTTGCATGTTTGCATTACATAAAGATTACACTCACTTCAGTGAATTAGTACATTTGCATATCACATTTCAATTCATTTTTTGCATCTTTTCACACATATTTATTTTCCCAGAATCAGACTTACTTATCTTATAAAACTTTATAAAGTTAATCATCATATAAGTAATAGAGAGGCAGTCAGATAGCTCAAACAACCAAACAAAAACTAAGTATTCCAAGAATATCTCGATTATTCACAGGGTAAAAATGAAATAGGACTTCTTTTAATTACCTTCATAAGAATTTGGTAGAAATGTTAAATTCATAAAGTGATAAAGTGCCAAAATCACAAGTACTTATGCACTCAGATTTCATAGAAAATATCATGACAGGCATGCCATGTAAATATAGAGGGTGATTTTGGGGCTTGTGCTACGTCGAAGTCCCTCATTTATTGAATTTATAAAAGGTGATTTCAGAAACTTAGATGATGAAAGCAGAAGTTAATTCCTTCTTTTTGCTTTCACTTTCTTCACCTCATCTTCTGTCATGTCCTCCCTGTGACCTACAAGAAGTCACACAGCAAGTCAGAATTATGTCATCTTTTCATCAAGTTGAAGGTACAGGGCAAAAGTATCTGGAGTGTGTCTGTTTTGGCTGCTTCTGTAGCCTGATCTGGTTTTCACAGTCTCTGTGAAAACTGAGTGTCCCATTCGGCACTATAAGGAAGCAGGACAATTGTGTGGCCTATATGAATCCAATAGCAATGGCCAGATCAAGAGATCTAATTATTCTTCAGGTTCAAACATCCACGATTATCTGAATCGACACAGACCTACCTGGGAAGAAACGAAATAGTGACTAAAAAATAGAAAGAAAGGCTCTAAGGCTTTGGCTGAATTTGAAGAAAAAAATGAATTAGAATTGGAAGAAAAACTAGAAAATCACAGAGATAAATTAGTAAGCGGAAATAATAGCTAATCAAAAGGAAGGAAAGAGAGAGAGAGAAAGAGAAAAAAAGAAAGAAAGAAAGACAGGAAGGAAAGAAGGAAGGAAGAGAGAAAGAAAGAAAGAAAGAAGAAAAGAAAAGAAAAGAAAAGAGAGGAAGAAAGAAAACTAGTAAGTATTCATCTTCTTCATTGAGTTCTGATTCTTCCAGCAGTTCTTCAGATTCTGAGGATGAGGAAAAGAAACAGGCAAAAAGGAAAAAGAAGAATAATCATGCATATAAATCTTCTGAAAGGTCCCTGTCAGAAACTGAGTCAGACAGTAAGGATAGTTTACAAAAGAAAAAGAAGTCAAAGGATAAAACTGAGAAAGTAATGCACATTAAAAGTCTCATCAAGAAAAGAAAGATGTATCCTGAAGGTAGACCTTCTTTATCTCAGTCCTTGTCAGAATCAGATCATACTGAAGAGATACAAGCAAAAAACAAAACAAAACAAAACAAAAAAACAGTGAAGAACAACAAAAAACAACAGAATAAAATAAAAGAAAAAGAAGCATAAGAAACACAGTAAGAAGAAGAAAAAGAAGGCCACTAGTTTAAAGTCCTGAGTCACCATAACAACAAAAACCAGGACTCCCCTATGAAGAAAATGCAAAGTCTAAAGAAATTTCCACAGTGAAATTATGATATATTTACTAACATGCATGAATTTTCTTCTTGTTAGAATTGTTCCTGTACTACTAAACAAACACTCCAATGCCACGAGGTGAAAGGGTCATAATTGTTACTTGCTGCTTGAACATCTAATTTTTGCCCTCCACTGTGTGATAACCTGGGAGGTGACATACTGCAGTCATATTCATGGTTAAAATATTTAGGAAAAAAGCTAATATTTTGACTAGAAGTATCTAGTGATCAATAGAAATGAATCTAAATACATCTTAATATGTAATTAGAAATTGCCAGATGATTCTAGTTAAATGCTTTAAAGTAGGGATTGCATTAATATTTTGCTCAGCAGATAAGTGTATCTTATTTTCCCCTTTGTATTTTTTTATCTCAGGAAATGGCTTTTAGGGTAGAGGCAGGGGTGGTTTGCTGTCTCCTTAGCTAGCAGAATAGTGTGCTAGCCTCAGTCCTCACACCTCCTACTTTTGTTGACACAATAGCCATGCTTCCTGGGGTGGTCAGAGCTGGGTATGAGTCCTCTTGCCCTTTATTGACCTTAATGGCATCTGTGGACTTTGTCATCTGCTGCTTTGAGTGAACCAGAAAAAATAGCCCTTTGCAATATGAGAAAGCCCCATAGCTCTGTGTTTATACCTTCACATCAACAATAACTGAACGTCTTTAAGCTTTAGAATGTGTCATCATGTCATTTCAATTAATTTTTGGCCATACTTTGGCTTTGGAGGGTATAATCTAAATTTCTATAGGTCTGTAGTGATTTCATACTTTCCTTTCCTCATTGTATGAATTTGGATTTTTTTACTATCCTTTTTTATTGAGGTGAGCTAGGTTTCTATCAATTTTACTTATTCTTTCAAAGAACCAGTTCTTGGATTTTTTAATTCTTTGCACTGTTTTCTTAGTTTCCACTGCTTTTATTTTTGCTCAGATCTTTATACTTTCCTGCTTTCTTTGGGCTTTGGACTTGACTTGTTCTCTTTCTAGGAGTTTGAGGTACATTATAAGATTGTTCATTTGGGCTCATGTTCTTTTCTTGATGGGAGAATTTATTGCTATATATTTCCCTACTAAGACAACTTTCATTGCATTCCACAGGTTCCTGTAGGTTGTATCTACATCTTAGTTAGATTATAAATATTGTTTAATTTCTTCTTGTATTTCTTCCATAATGCTATAGGGGAGTATTATTTTGTTTCCTTGTGTTCACATAGTTTTGTTTTATTCTTTGTCAATAATTTTCTATTTTAGTGCACTATGATCAGATAATATGCATGGTGTAACTTCCACTTTGAAATTACTTAAGCATTTCTCTGTTCTATTTTGGAGAATGTTCCATGTACACCTGCAAAAAAACATGCATACTGAACTCTCTGTAAAGCTTTAATAAGTCTATTTCTTTACAAGTTTGGTTTAGTTTCATTATTTCTTTGCTCATTGTTTGCATAGTTGCTCTATCTCTTGGTGTCATTGTGGTATTCATGTCTCCCATACAATTGTTATTGCTCATAAAATACTTTTACGCATATTAAATTTTCTGTTATGTAGTTGGCTAGGGGTAGCTCTACATTGTGTCCATATATATTTACAATTATCACATGTAGTTTGATGTTGACATTGTCATCAATCAGTATAACTACCTTGTTTTTTTTTGGCTGGGTCCCTGTCATATAGAGTGTTTTTGGCCATCCATTGAGGTTCAGTCTATTAATTTCTTTTTATGTTAAATGTGTTCTTTGTTTTCAGTACATTGTTGAATTTTGTTTCTTGATCCGCTGTGCCAGTCTGATTATTTTGGCTGGTGGATTGATACCATTTATACTGATAGCTATAACTGATATGTGCTGGTTTATCTTTGTCATGTTGTTATCCTACTTAGCTAAAAACAAAGTTTTAAGCCGGACGTGGTGGCGCACGCCTGTAATCCCAGCACTCCAGAGGCTGAGGCAGGAGGATCAGTGCGAGTTCGAGACCAGCCTGGGCCACAAAAGTGAGCCCAAGGCCAGCCTGAACTGCACAGTGAGACCCTGTCTCAAAAAAAAAAAAAAAAAAAAAAGTTTAAAAAATTTGAACTATTTTGTGTCGCCACCATAGTGTTACAAATCTAGTATTGCTTTCTGCCCTCTTCTTAGAGTAGGAAACTTCGATGTTGAGGTCTTTCATATATTCATTTATCCATTCAGTATCAAGTTTATCCAGTAAGTAGGACTCCAACTGGAACATTCTGCCTGTATTTATCTCTGCTAAGTTACGGAAGTTTTCAATTAAAATATCAAGCATTCAGACATATAAAGTGAGATCTCAATTCTTATATTTGTCAGGCTATAATGTCAGGAAGGATGAAATTCAAGAATATTACATGTTAATAAAAATATCTGTAGTACCTAGGGAATCCATCTTGGGTGTTAATACTTTCTGAGAATCTTGCACAGGAACAATTCTCACCATAATCTCTTTTTTTTATGTATTTAGGACAAGTTCTACAGGTTTTACAGGGTCTCATTACTTGAATCTGACTTGATAGGGATTTTCCTTTTTTCAGCCCCCCACCAGCACTGGGATTATAGGCAGGCACTGCCATGTCCAGTCTCAATCAACATCTCAGGTCTCCACAGGAGCAGGTCCAGAATGGCATGCTGGGGATTGAACCCTGACCGCTGCACTCTTCTTAAGCAGACGCTTCAGGCCACTGAGTTATCTGGCCTGCCTTCTCATCATAATCTCTTTAAGAAATTAGTTCCACTTGAATCTTGTGTTTGTTTCCGTTGTTTCCCTGAGAAGCAGTCAGCAAGGTTGTTGCTGAGCTATTGATTCTCTGACTACAAGATGGAGAACTTGCCGGGCGTGGTGGCACACACCTGTAATCCCAGCACTTGGGAGGCTGAGGCAGGAGGATCGGTGAGAGTTCGAGACCAGCCTGGGCTACAAAAAGTGAGCTCAAGGCCAGCCTGAACTGCATACTGAGACCCTGACTCAAAAAGACAAAAAAAAAAAAAAAAAAAAAAAAAAAAAAAAAAAAAAGATGGAGAACTTAATCCAGCAGTGTGACAAGTAGAAATTGCAGAAGAAGCAGGGCAGCTCAAAGTCTTGCTTCTTGTAGTATCTCAAAGAGTAACCAGTTATTGAAATTATGTCTTTAAAATTCTTACATGCCATAGAAATATTTGCAGGACTTTCTCATATATCTAATGTGGAAAATAATTCCTAATTCTCACTGTCACATTCATGTCATGCTGATCTCAGAATATCACTGGTATTTAAAATCATGTACCTGGCACTATACCATGTATTTTCTTGTGAATCACTTTGAAATAAATCCCATTGACTGCATTCTATCTTCATTCTTTCAATTATTAGAATTTTTCAGCAGTCATTGCATAGCAAAGCTACTCACTCAAAGCTTCCTTCCCTGAATACTGCAAATAGTGCAGTTGGGAGTTGGAAATTGAATCCAGTCAGTTTGTATCTAGAATCTGAATTGACAAACCATCCCCTAGAACAGTCCTCCAAGCCCTCTATAGAAACAACACGGCTATTGTTTCCGCTTACACAGATCAGGCTACGTGCAGTATTCTACATTTTCTTGCAGTGTGTTAAAATGTCTGTTATTGACAAAAGACACAATAGACACATAACTTAAAAGAAACATTTATAGTCATAACAATGTAGTACTTACCTTAAATAGTGCATCCTTCTGGTTTACTGAAGAAAATTCTGGGAAAATTCTGTATAGATTTGTGGAGGTTTCAGTGCATTAGCTGGCTTCAAGGCAGAGTGGTACATGGCAGGTGGAAGCAGTTCATGGTGGTGAAAACATCAAGAACAAAAAGGAAGCAGCAGCAGTGCAGAGAAAGCCTCTTTTTTCCCTTTACTTTGCACTTAGGCTGTCCACATCAGTTAGATGTAACAGTCACACTCATTGTCCCAGCACTGGATCATGAATTAATTGCAAACTAGAATCCCATCGCATGAATGTTTGAAACTTTAAAGAGACACCTATAAACAAATCATCAGTATGGTAAAAAAATGGAGTGAATGTTTACACTTTTAAAAACATCATTAAAGTAAAAGACACATTGCCATTAATTCTTCACAAAATATTCCCCATCACTGCAAGCACCTCATTTTGAATATGCGAAGAAGAATATATTGCAGTGCCAAATCAGGAGAAAATGTGGATACAGAATGTGTATTCAAACGATGGTATTTGAAACAGGCCAACTGAATTTTCTCTGGCCTGCTGTGTGTTTTTTTTTGTTTGTTTGTTTGTTTGTTTGTTTTTTGTTTTGTTTTGTTTGTTTGTTTGTTTGTTTGTTTTTTGGCTTTTTGAGACAGGGTCTCGCTATGCAGTTGAGGCTGTCCTTGAGCTCACTTTTGTAGCCCAGGCTGGTCTCGAACTCCCACCAATCCTCCTACTTCAGCCTCCCGAGTGCTGGGATTACAGGTGTGAGCCACCACGCCCGGCTTGGCCTGCTGTTTTCATAAAGAGCCTTTGGAGATGGTAAATGGGGGATAGGCTAGAATAATGTTCCCTTTTTCACTATCTTATCCAGAATTCTACAAAGATCTATACTTATAATTTATTGCTATTCCTATGAAAAAGTCAACCATCCATTAGTAAAGGTGGAGGTAAAAAGGCTTTTAAGTCAGAAGATTCGTACTATCCTACCTTCTCATTGTGTATGTAGTGTGACCTCTTGTTTTAGGTAAAGATCACCTGGAAAAAGCTCAGTCTCCATGGATTGGACACAGGTATGCATTATGGTTTGTGATTATTATGAATTGGTAGTCTTCCTCTTGATAATATATACAATACAAAGCCAATACTCAAAAATCAATAGGATTTTTATACACAGGGAAACCACATCGTTCACAGTAACATCCAGAAAAATAAAATATTTAGGATCATCTAACAAAGGAAGTAAAATATCTATAAAGTAAAAATCATAGTACTCTAAAAGACACGATCAAAGTGCATTTCAGAAAATGCAAATATATTTGTTGCATATAGATAGGAAGTACTCAGGTTGCCAAAATAATATACTACATAGATCTAGAGAAAACATACCTGAAATTCATGTGGAACCAAAAGAGACCTAGAATATCAAAGGCAATCCTTGGCTACAATTGAAAGGCAGAAGATATCACAATCTCTGACTTAAATTTATACTACAAAGCTACTGTCATAAAATCAGCATTGTACTATTAAAAAAAAAAAAAAGGAAAAAGAAAAATAGACCAGAGGATCAATGGAACATATTAGAACATATAGACACATCTATAAGCACACTTTAAATTTGACAAAGAGGCCAAACAATTTCACTGAAAGAGAATTTCTTTAAAAATGGTGCTGGAGAAATTGACTTTCCATATACTGAAGGCTAAAACTAGACCCATGTCTATCACTATGCTCTAAAATAACCTCACAAAGGATCAAAAATTTAAACATAAAAAAGAAACACTAAATTTGCTGGAGGAGAAATTAGGTAGAAATCTTGAATACATAAGGATAAGCAGAGAGTTCATGAACAATGAACAGACTGCGTGAGAAATATTTCAAAAAATCAACAACTGGGATCTCATACAATTGAAAAGTTTCTGCACATCAAAAGAAATCAACAGCAAAATAAAAATAATATTTTTCAATTTTGTAAGATGTTTTAGTTCACTATCCTTTGGACAAAAACTTCTCTCTAGAACATACAAACAAATTAAAAATGAAGTCCCCAGAATCAAAAACCCAGTCAAAAGTAGGTTCCTAAGATGAATATGTAGTCTAAAGTTGAAGAAATGCAAATGACATGTTGATATATTTTTCAAAGTTTAACAGCATTGGTTATTTGAGAAATGCAAATTAAAACAATACCAAGATTTTATCTCAGCTGACAAAGAATGATTATCATCAAAAACTCAAACAGTAACAAATGCTTGTTGGGCTGTGGGAAAATGGGAATAGTTCTCCACTTTTGGTTGGCAAATAAATTGGTATTATCACTGTAGAAACTAGTATGGCTATTCTTTAAGAAATTAGGATTAGAGCTTTCACTCAACCCATTTATTTCCCACCTTGTTATTTTCCAGAAAAATTAAAGACATCATACCACAGTGATATATGTGCTCCAGGTTTATAGCACCTTGTCATAGCTAAGTCCTGCAAACAATGAAAATGTCCAACAGCTGATGAATGAATAAAAAATATATGGTAATTTTATACAATGAAGTATTTCCCGGCTGTAAAAAAATAAGCTCAAGGCTTTTTCAGTAAATATATACAACTAGAGATCATACTCATAAGTGAAATAAATCACACACACACACACACACACACACACACACACGTGTAAACATTATATTGTCTCACTAGTGTAAGAGCCTGAAAGTTATTAATATCTGAAATGTATAATAGTACTGTGAAATGGAAAGAAACTGCTCAAAAGTTACATATTTATAGTTATAAACAAAGTGTAGCTTGGATAACTGTACTGCTCATTTTTGCTAGTGTATTGAAAAATGAAATTAATGTCTATTTTTCTGTCTCTTTCCTTTTTTAAATTATTTGATCAATTTTGTATGCTTGTATCTCATACCCTGAACAACTAATCCAAAAACAATAATATGCATTGTAACAATCATTGTTGAATTATTTTCCTTTTGTTTGGTCAAAATTCTGTATCTTTCAAATTTTTTTACTATTTTTATTATCTTTAAAAAATCAAATAAAAGAAATAAGAAAATGAAGTCATATTTTCTAGCAAAGTACTGCAACACAATTTAGAGTTGTAACAATTGAGAGAATATATTTGAAATTCACAAATCAGCCAAGAAACAAATATAATAAAATTAGTTGTCTACATACCTCTAGGAGCTACAGTACTTAGCAAGAGAAAAAAACAAAATGAAAACATAATTAGGAAATTTAGATTTTTTTCCATGTGAAGGGTTTTAACAGTTTAATGATAAATATTAAGAATCTAAGTGAGTCATGTTCAAATCTTGGAAGAGGCATGTTGGATTCATTAATACCTTAATTACTGAAATTAAGATATAATTGTTTTATATAGATGTATGCTTACTGAAATGAATATTAAATGATTATCATAAACCTATACCAATATGTATATGCATATTGGAAACAGATCTCAGTCATCCTATCAATATTCCCCCCTCAAATAGATGAGTGATTTTGAATATGTCAACTTAGCATAATTTTTCTAAATAAAGTCTAAATTCTTTAATAAAGATTTGTATTGTCTAGCATGTACAACCATAATTAATTACACCATTTTCAACATGTATCTTTTTTGTGTACTTGCACATTTTTAAATACAGTGTTTTTGTTTTTCGGTTTTAATTTTTGAACTAAAACTGTTCCTTATCAGATACACCATTTCTCATAGGTTTCCTTTACTCTTTAAGGCATAATTTTGATTGTTTAGTACTTAACTAGGATTCTGGATGAATTTATCAAAGAGCTTGTTCTTCTGGGAAACAAAATAAATGTTGAAAACATCTTTGCCTTCTGAGAAGACAGGTGCTGCCATGTATCATGCTGGGCTCAGTAAAGACAATGACAAAGAGAGAATAAATAACCTCTTGCTCATTTTTTCCCATGACATTCCAATTTTACTTGTATTTGCATGACAACTTGTTATCCACAATAGGTCTGTTTTTTTTTTTTTTTTTTTTTTGTTGTTTTTTGAGACAGGGTCTTGTTATGCAGTTGAGACTGGCCGTGAGCTCACTTTTGTAGCTGGTCTCAAACTCACACCGATCCTCCTGCCTCAGCCTCCCGAGTGCTGGGATTACAGGCATGCACCACCACTTTTTTTTTTTTTTTTCTTTTTAAGAGACAGGAAGAGTAGACTCTGGAAATTTCCTCTTTCTGTTATTCTTGCTGACCTGTGAAGTCATACAGTTTTACTTTAACCCATTATTACCACCCCATCATCAACAAAAATCTTGCGAAATGTTTCCATGTAGAAGAGATTTTATCAGCTTTGGAGTTAAACTAAAGATTTTCTATTTACTGTAGAGTAGACTGGTACATACATCAGACTTCTAAGGCAGAAAGCCCATCTATTTGAAAGCTCCCAAAATTCACAGATGAGTAGCTGACCTTTTTAGAGGTAAATGGGACTTACAAAAAAAAAAAGCCAACACTCTCCAAACTGAGAGAACCAATGAATTTAGTTCTACAATTGTAAGCTCCCTTTCACATCTTCACTAGAAAATGAAAATTTTAGTGAAACTTTTCTTCTTACCAGACAAAATTGAAATTTGATGCTTAAAGTGTAGAACTCAGGACTGGTGAGATGGTTCAGAGGGCTAAATGTCTGCTCTGGCAACTGCAGGGACTGGAGGTCAATCCTTGGCACCGCATTCTATGCCACCACATTCTATGGGGGTGCTGAGTCAGCCATCAAGACTGGGTGTAGTGGCACATGCCTGTTATCCTATTTGCTAGGGAGGCAGGAAACAAGGGTGCACTATGGGTCCAAGCATAGTACAGTGAGACCCTACACCTGTATCAAATAGATGATAGATAGATGATAGATAGATAGATAGATAGATAGATAGATAGATAGATAGATAGATGACAGACAGACAGACAGACAGACAGACAGACAGAAACATAGAACTGACTAATTTTTTAGAATGAGCAGAAAATAATTTGGAAAGAATAGCAGGTCTTAATTTGGGCTGGACACTATTATAATTTGTAAGGTTTTTAATGTACTCTGGTTTCTCTTCAGATCATATAAATCTTTTGTTTTTTAAAGTGCATCATTGGGGCTGAGGAGATAACACAGTAGAATAAGTGCCTGTCTGATAAGCACAAGATCCTGAGTTCAACTCCCAATACCACAAAAAAAAAGAAAGAAAGAAAGACAGAAGGAAGGAAAGAAAGAAAATGCATCAGTGCCCTAATCTTGTACATTACCAAATATATTAATCTACTGAGCACATTTCACAGAAACTTGTGTACTCATTATTATGAAGATGATTGTTATAGTTTATGTCTAGATGCCTTCCTAAAGCCTCATATAGTCATTACTGGGAGTGTTGGGAGGTGGCTGAATCTAGGGTGCATCATAATAGGATTAAGTTGTGTTATGCTGGGAAGTAAGAGTGTGATACTAGTATTGTAAGTGGTACCCCACAAGAGGAGGATAGCCAGAAAAGGAAATGAGGGATAAGGCGGGCTGCTGCTTCTGCTGCTGCTGTTAGCTGTTTTCTGTCCTCTGCCTGCCTTTCTTTGCCCTGAACTATTTCTCCCTTATGACGCCCCTCTGCTGTGCCACCCTGACTTGGAGCAAGCTGACTATGGGCTGAAATCTCTACACATTTTGAGCTGAAATGATCCCTTCCTCCTCACTTTGGGTGTTGGTTGTTTGGTCACAGCAATGAGAAAAGTAACTAAACAAACTATTTAGCCTATCTGTGTCCTCTCCATCCATAAACAATGTTTATAGTAGTGTATGCCTTATTGATCAACTGTGAAAATTAATAACTCAAGGAAAGTGAGTGCTTGTAATAGAACGATCTCTAAATAAAAGATTTGTATTACTATCTTCCTTAACATCAATACTTTTCCAATTTTTCATTTGTTCAGAAAATTCTAAGAGGCTTGGCAGTGTGTTCAATATGTACAGTACATGGAATTAGCAAAGAGAAAGTTAAGGGTTTTAAGAGCAGGTGTAATGGCTTCCTGATTCTATATCTTCAGTGCAGCCTCTGGGTGAACACGAAAGGGTGCTTAGTGATTATGATTCAGACAACTGAATGAGCCAACAAATCAAGTAAAATTATGGCAAAAATTCAGTCATATCGCTAAGTAATTATTCAAAATGTATCAAGATAGTGACTGGATAATAGAACTATTACTTTTGGTAATTAAAATAAATTGATGAGTCAGAGGAAAACAAAAACAATACAGATTTAAAGTTTCATTCTAGCACATTGTTGGAGACATGTTTAAGGGCAATACATTTTTGCATTTCACGACTTTGTAATAGACTATTTAGTACTATAGCATCTCTAAAGAAGTTTTTTTATTACAATAAATGAACACAGATAAAGTCTAGTCTATTCTTAATAATAGGGAAGTACAATTGAATGTGTAACCACTAGATGGCTAGATTTTTAAAAACAGGGAGGGGGTATGTTGGTTATTTTTGCTCATCGTTGAGACAAAAATACCTGATGCCCAAAAGTAAGAAGGGAAAGGTTTATATAGCTTTGTAGTTCGTAAAGCTTTCCATATGTAATCAGCTGGCTCTAAGGCAGGGTGGCATGGTAAGGGGCAATAGTTCCAAGTGGCAGAAAACAGAAAAAGGAACAAGAGCAAAAGGGGGAAAGCAAGCCTTTTTCCTATCTTATGTTGTAAGAAGGCTACCTCACACATGAGGGGTATAGCACTCACATAATCTCCTTGCCCTCCTCCCACTCAAGATGAGGTTGCATATAAAGTGAGGATCCTAGTCCCTTGCTGAATTAAACTTCTATACTTCCCAAGTTGACCCAGTCTGTCCAACCACTACAGGGAAAACGTTAGAGAGCTGAATTTTGAAACATGAAAATATATACACTGCTCCAAAAGGCATACAAAATGAAGGCTCCATGTCTTCATAATTGTGTCGAAAAGAAAATTATAAATTGTGTCTTGGTATACCCCCACAAAAGCTTTAAGTGATAATAGGCAGAGCTCAGAGTTGGCTGAATCTAGGATATGCAATACTAGAGTTAATTATATGATGCTGGGATTAATGCCCTGTGATTGCTAATTTTGTGCACTGATTGCTTTGGCATGCTTCTTGGTCTGGGTAATGGGAAGGGCCATGTCAGGTGTAGCCAACCCCACCTGAATGGCAGATAGCCGGAAAGGGATAAAAGGAATAGCCAAGACGGCGCTGCCCCTGCTGCTGCTGCTTCACTGCTTCATTAATTTGCTGCCTTTTGCCTGCCATGAACTTTTCCTGCTCATAAATGTTTCACTGCCCTGGCACCTTGCCTTAGAGTCAGCCAACGGTGAACTGAAACTCCTATGTAAGCTAAAAATAAATATTGTCTCGTTTAACTTTGGAAGTGAGTATTATTTAATTAGGAACATAAGAAATAACCAAAATAGGAAAAATATGAGCTGGAAAAAATCCTAGTCAGAGAAAAACATGGATGTAGAGATATAAGTAAAAATCTCACTGTCCCAAAGGAGGAGGGAACAAAAGAGCAGGGCCTAAGGAACCAAACCCTGACGCCTGTGATTCAGGCAAACTGGCTCGATGGTCGCAGCAAACTGCAGATAACAATCCTTCTTGGAGCAGCCTTGCTGTTCTTTGATTCTGTACCTGGATGTGACTGATTAGTCTTGTGTAAGTTTAGGAACTGATGTATGCCAGTATAGAAGTGGCTTGTCTTCACAAAGGCTAATCTTAAACATTCTTTAGCCTGTTCATAGCTCTTACTACATAGGAGATGTTTCTGTGGCTTGGACTCACTCAGGGCAGAACAAAGGTTGTGGTCCTCAGGAGATATAGTAATCCAGTACTCTCATCATCTTTATGTTCTAACTGATTCTTCAGCACACATGTGATACTGTTCGCCATACTCAATGAAAGTAAAAAGAAGAGATATATAACCCATCACAGTGGATAACAGTAGTTATTGGAAAACAACATAGAAAAAAAGGGCAAAATGTAGCCAATAACTGTGGTGATAAGAAAAGTCTGGGATTGGTATTGCATTGAAAATCTGGCCTTACCACTTACCTGAACAGTCATCGAAGTTTGCCTATTGACTTTAAAATTGGCTTAATAGAAGGATGGCAAATTTTAGCTGCCTGGAATCTTAGCAAACACAGTCCCATCAAAAATATGGTGGATGTAGCTCAGCTCAGAGCAAAAGCCATAGTTCTAGTCCCCAGTAACACACAGAATTAAGAAAGCATAGGACTCAGGCCGGGCGTGGTGGCTCACGCCTGTAATCCCAGCACTTGGGAGGCTAAGGCAGGAGGATCGTTGTGAGTTCGAGACCAGCCTGGGCTACAAAAGTGAGCTCAAAGCCAGCCTGAACTACACAGTGAGACCCTGTCTCAAAAAAAGCAAAAAAAAAAAGCATAGGACTCAAGATACATATTAGCAATATTTAAATATTTGTCACTTTAGTACCTTAACTATAGGAACCTAAACTATTTTTGTTCAATTTGAAGTACCTAAATAGTCTTTAACTACTCATTGAACGTATGTTCAACTATTATTTTTTTTTACATTTTAATTTGTTTATTATTTCTTAAGAGTAAAAATAGCAGAAAAAAATAGTGGCAAGGGTACATATAGTACAGAATTTCAAGACAAGAAAAAATTAACTCTGGTTGCACTACATATTTTCATCATCAAATCAGTATAGATCAACAGACAGTTATGTAAGACTGATCAAACAATTGAACACTAACACTTTCAATAAACATTAATTTGATTCTGTACCTGGACATGACTGATTAGTCATAGTTCAACTATTAAAGTTTTGCCAGTGTTCAGTACACATTTATATGTGTGTAATTATTTCACGATACAAAGAATCTTCTTAATTAAACCACCCAATAATTAAAGTTATTTTACTGTATATTAACTTTATTCTTCTCATACTAATAATGTTCCAAGACTTAAGATATTAATTCTGAAATTAACAGTAGCATTTACAAAAAAGTTCCATTTAAAAGAGAACAAAAATAATTTTCATTTTTAAATTTTTTTTCCTGAATTTTTTATTGCACTTAATAAGAAATAACAATGTGACAGTTTCAAAACATGTTAGTAGTATATTAGTCAGTATTTGATACAGTGGATACTGTTATCCTCCTAGTAGTTATACATAGCACAGAGTGAAGATGTGATAATTTTTCTAATCATTATTGGTACAAAAATTTTTCTTCTCATTGAACTAAGAAAATGTAGTTGTATACATAATCCAATATTCCATAATTGCTGTGGGTTATTGGCAAAATTATTGAAGCTATTGATTTAAGCCTTTTACAGCTCAGCATACTCATCTAGCTTAATGTTTTATGCCTCGTGGTTAAACTTTTGCACTGGGTGGTTAAAGGCGAGTTAAAGCAAGACCTGTATAACAAAGCATGGAACTTTTGTACCTCCCAAGGTCAGTCAAATCCTCTTAGGGTTTATACAGTGCTTTGTAGTGCTTTGTAATTCACAGTGTCAGCCATACAAGAAAGTAACTGCAAATAAAAATAATTTTTAAAAAATTACAAATGATTGAGAATTTCAAAAGACAGAAGCCAGGGGAAAAGAAGAAGAAGAACAACAAAAAATTTTCCCTAAATTTTAAATTACATGATAACCAGAAGAGAATATGTCTACTTTTAAGCGAATCTAAGTTCCCTTCTTAGACTCCATAAATTTTTCCTTGTTTGTTTATTTATTTATTTTTATGGGGCTGGCTAGCACTTGTGCCACTGAGCTCTCTCCCCAGTCCCTAGACTCCACAATTAAAACAGAAACATTTAATAAATTTAATCTAATAAAACACTTTGATCTTGAAAACTAGATGGATTTACCTACTATATATAAATGACTGCCTATAAACCTGTGTAGCCAAATGTTTTCAATAGAATCCTCCAGTAAATGTGGTTTTGTGAACCATAGCACTCTGCCGTTATACAGTAAGAGGTGCTATAATCAGTGGGTATGGGTGTGTCCAAGAAAGTTCTATTGTGAAGAACAAGTGGCTGGTTGGATTTCGGGGTCTGCACTTACATGAATCTGTGCTTCCAACACCTAATTTCAGTGCCTGAAGTGTAGCACCTGCCACAGTTGACAGGGTGTAATCAGGAGCCATTTTAAGAAGGTATTAATCATTCAAGGCAGGCACAAAACATCTACATCTCAGCGTCTCTGATGTTAGCCTACCAAAGTTACTGGATATGAAGAACCACAGGGACAGAGATGGTGTAAAGATCTCAAGAAATTTAAGTTCTGGCCTGAAAGGACACAACTTGAACAACCAGACACTGTCTTTCCCCCATACCTGATAGATTTTAATAGTGTGGACTCTGAAAAGAAACTATTCATCCAAAAACATGGAGGATTTTAAAAATAATTTATCTTTGTTTTTCTTGTTTTGGGAGTTGGTGGGTTTCCTTTTTTTTTTTTTTTCCCTCTGTCATTTTTTTCTTTTTATATTAATTTTAACTAATACAACTAATCTCATTTTATTCCATCAAAGGATTATTTATCTGACTTCCCTCTCAATCTTCATTTTACAATTTAAATTTTTAACATTTTGTTGTTCCCTAATGCCTCCTTCATATTATTGGTGCAATTAAGTTTGATTAACCACTAGATACTAGCTGATGCTAAGCTGTTATTGATAAATTATTTTCTATTTTTCATGATAATATAATCATAGCATCTAGTATATGGTTTGTTGTTGTATCTGAATCATAACTATAGGTTTATTTATTTTTGCAAGGCTGGTACAATGATAGCTGTCTTGCTTTTTAAAACTTTTAAATTAAGTGCTTGAGATATAGCTCAGTGGCTTAAGTGCTTGGCTGGCAGGTGTCAGGTCCTAAGTTGAATCACTGACAAAAATAAATAAATAAATAAATGTATCTAATTTTATTTTGCAGATTAAAAACACAAGCAAAAGATAAATAGCGGAAACACAGAAACAGGATAACATACAAGAATACATATGTCAGATTTTCAAAACAAGAATAGCTAATTAACAATAGTTGTTATATTATCTATTTTTATTGTCAAATTTGTTTCTCAGATTAACAGATAAAGCTATAGAAGATTGGACAAATAATTGAATATTAATGCTTGCATTTATGAAATCTTAATTTTGGGGGGATTTGATTCCCAGACCTGGGGCCTGCCCCTGGGGCGTGCTGAGACAGCCATTAAGACTGGGCATGATGGCACATGCCTGTAATCCCAGCTCTGGGGAGATATAAACAGGTGAATCTCTAAGTCCAATCTAGAAGTGAGACCTTCAGCACCCTGTAGACTATTTCCTAAAATACAAAAAAATATTATTTCAAATAGCCTAATAATAATTGATACAACATGAGAAATAGTACACATTAGGGCCAGCCAAATAGCTCAGCATATAAAAGTACCTGTTTAGGCAGACACAGGGACCAGGGCTTGATCCCTGGTGTGCTGTGCCAGCCCCATCCCCAGGGCATGCTGTGATGCCCATTGAGATTGGGTGTGGTGACACGAACCTATCATCCCAGTGCTTGGGAGGCTGAAAAAACAACAGAATCACTACCAGACTGAACTAAATATGCTTCTTCCATGTGGTTGCTCTGATCTCAGATATCAGTATACAGAGTTAGTGAAGGTGAAAATTCTAAATATTAACTGTTATTTAAAAAAAATAACTGATGAAAATTATTGGTATAATCATCTCAGCAATCCTGTATATATACTTGCATATTTTCTGCTTCCTTTCTTTTTCTTTCTTTTCCTCTTCTTCTTCTTCTTCTTCTTCCTCTTCTTCTTCTTCTTCTTCTTCTTCTTCTTCTTCTTCTTCTTCTTCTTCTTCTTCTTCTTCTTCTTCTTCTTCTTCTTCTTCTTCTTCTTCTCATATTACCCAGTTATAAAGTAAGACAAACATGAAGCCTCACAGGTAAGTGGATGCAACTGAAGGCTATACTCATAAGTGAAATAAACCAGACCCAAATGTGTAAATATCATATTTTCTCCCCAGTGTAAGAACCTGAACGAATAAATAAAATATGAATGCATATTCATATAGGTATAGTAAAATGGAAAGAAACTGAATTTAAGGATTAAACAATTAAAGGTCTTGGTTTTTATCTTATATCAATACCCAGCTTTTCTCTAACAGCTATAGAATTTATTGCTATTATCAGAGGGGCAGAGTTATTGCTACTATTTGATTTTTATTATATTCTTATATCTAGTTGTCTTTGTGTCAACAGCAATGCAGGTCACTTAGAGGGAACTTGCTGATGGACCAAGAGTACTGTAACTTCTTCCTCCCCAAATTTATAGACAGTAGGATCTCAAGGCAGGGGCAAAGGCCTATCTTGAGGCCCACTCAAAGTGATCACTGGAAAGTAGATAATAATTGAAGAGCTCTGCATGTTCTCAAAAAAGCTTTCCCAATATGTTCAAGCTCCAGTCCTTAGATGCACACGCACACACAGATACACACAGACACACACACACACACACACATACACACACACAGTGTATAAATATCAGAAAAACAATCAACAAAATACATCTTATTTTGAAATATGGGGTATTGATGGGTTAGTAATCAAAAGAAAAAATGCTGAATTATATAAAATGAAAACAGAGGAGACAATAAACTGAGCAACAAGCTGTTCAGCTAGCTCAAAGATGATCTGATACAAAATGGAGTCAATATACAAAGGAATCGGTAAGTTTACAGGAGACACTGACAAAAAGCTAGCTGAGCAGACAAAACAGTGCAAAACGTGAATTTTCATTTAAGCAAAGAACTAACAGTTAAGCAAAGAATTAACAGTTAAGCAAATAATTAAAGCATGCAATACATAAAACCAAGACATGGAAAAGTTTACTCAAAGCATAGACAATAAAAGCTGCGTGAAATAAAGTGGATATAGGTGGCCACATACATGGTAACACCTTAAAATCAACAAAGGAACAAACATAGAACTTTGATCCAGCAGCTGATAGATGGAACAAAGAAAGCTAAGATTAGTTAGAACTAGTGAAAAATCAGAAGGTAGTGCTAGTAACATAAAAAGAGAAAGAGGAAGAACAACAGCAATAGAAAGAGGAAGAACCAATGTGCTCAAATCTTGCCTCAGGGCATGCCTGGCCCTTGAGAGCAGCAAGCCCTTGAGAAAAGTGATAATCGGTCACAAAATATCTCCATCTAAGTAACTAATGACTTCACATAATTGGTAGGTAACAACCATTGTAATTGGTGTGGTTTGCCTAATTTTCTCTCAGTAAGGTGGTTGTTTGTGTAGAGGAATGTTACTGACTCTTGGGTTTAGATCCTTCTGTACTACTGATTTTGTTTATGAATTCTAGGAGTCTCTTGTTGAAGTTTTTGGGGCCATTTATGGAGGCTATCCTATCATCTGTGAAAAATGATAATTGAATGCTTCCTTTCTAATTATTATTTCTTATAGAACAATCTTGAAAACAATTAGTGACAGTATATTTGTCTTGTGTGTGACTTTAGAGTCAAAGTTTCAGGTTTTGTCCATTTAATATGACCTTTGCTTTTGGTTTGCAATATATAGATTTTACTAGAGTGATCTAAAGACCATATACAACAATTTTTTTTTTGAATCATGAGTGAGTATGGATGTTATGGCTTGTGTACGGTTGTCTCCTAAAGGCCTCGTGCAGTCTTGGGGTGATTTCTGGAATTAGTAATTGATTATTGTGGGTATGGGAACTGTACCTACCCTGGGGCAGGTGATTTGCATTTAAATGTAAAAAAAGAAAGGCTAGCTGCTTGAGCTGGTGCTACCTCTCCCTTCACTCTTGATCTTAGCTGCCGCCATGAAAGGTTGACTTCTGCCATGTGCTTCTCTGCTTTGAGGCCAGGTGAATATGGACTGAAGCCTCCAGTAACTGAGCTAAATAAAACTTTCCTTCCCTAATTTGAGTGTCGGGTATGTGTTCCGCCAATGAGAGTGGAGTAACTAAGACAGAAATTGATAACAGGAGTGGGATCGTTGCTATGACTAACCTGACCATGTAGATTACAAGTTTCTGAGAATGACTTATGGAGAGAGATAGGAAAGGTTTAGAGAAGTTCTCTACTTGCGAAGAGCTGGAAAAGCTTTGGCAATTTTGTAGGGGTGATCTGGTCAGAGCTCAGACCAGAAGGCTGATAGAAAGCTGGTCTGTAAAGACTGTCCTTGATCTTTAGGTGTAGGCCTTTGGTGAGATTAGTGCCCTTGCACTTCCCAATATTGCTACCCAAGGGAGAATAGTTGACTAAAAAATATCTTTGCTACAGTAGTACAACTAGCAATGACATTAACATCATTATTTAAAAATAAAAGCTGACATAATTTGATATGGATCTTGTAATTTAGACCATACAAGCAAACTCTATAGTTGTATATCAGAAAAAAATGTAACTTAGAAGTTTGTATTCAAAGTATTTGCCCCTTTTAGAGTAGATTTACCCTGTGTTCTTTTGATCAAGCCAGTTTGCAGGTTTTAGGAGCTTTACCTCATGTAGCATGATGGATCATGCATCTCGATTTCTCTGGCATAACAGATAACCAAAGATTCCACTTACCTCTTCACTGTCATCCAGTCCAATCATGTAGCAGGATGGGCCAGGTATGTGGACTCCTCCCGTTAAGCCCCTGCCCAAGTACCCAAGACGCAAATAGTGCTGGTTGCCCATCTAGCATTGCAGGGTAATGGGTCAGGCAGCTGGATTTCTCTGACTGCTAATTACCTAGGGTCTGGAGCACCAATGTGCTGGCCTCTAGTCTCACAGTGTAGGGAGATAATGATAGTCGATCTTATTTACTGACTGTTCAATGGCACAGAGACAAATGACATTTGTATTTTATGAATAAAATAATTTCTAACATTGTTTTCAAATTCTTGTGGAACATCCTCTGAGATTTGTTTTCTGGATCAAAAATAGAGATCATTTGTGGATTGTAATTTGAAGAAGTGTTTAGTCTTAAATATAAATGAACATCCTGATGTTATGGGATCTTAAATTATATTTGTGTAACATGAGATAAGAAAGTACAAAAATTTTTCTTCCTATCACTGTTTTACAACTTTTTTACTTGTTTGCCTTTTGGGAGTACTGCTCATTTCCTCCTAATATCATTGAAACAATTCAGGCATACTTGAAAATGTAGATGAAACCCAAAACCCAAGCCTGGAATGTGAGTGAAACCTCCAAGGGCCTTCCAGAAACTCATTCGACCCACCACCCAGACCCACATTGTGATTGAGACCACCTGAGGCTGGCCAGATCCCCTTTCAACCCAACACCCAGGTCCAGCATGTCAGTAAGCTTCATCCATCAGACACGCCAAGTGTGGAACCTTGTGGCAGAATCCCCTCCAGTGATTACAGAGATAAGACCCACCCTGATGATCCAGGAGCAAAACATCTTGCCACAGTGGCACAGCAGTTTCACCTCCAAGTGTTACAGTGGGAATAAGTGGAGTGCAGCAGCCAGACCCAGGCCATACCTACTTGGAGGACTTTAAACTTGGTAGTTCTTTTTTTTTTTTTTTTTTGTCTTTTTGAGACAGGGTCTCGCTATGCAGTTGAGGCTGGTCCTGCGCTCACTTTTGTAGCCCAGGCTGGTCTCGAACTCATACCAATCCTCCTGCCTCAGCCTCCCAAGTGCTGGGATTACAGGCGTGAGCCACCACGCCCGGCTTAAACTTGGTAGTTCTGAACCTGGTGCTAACGTAAGAACTCTACCAAAGTTCTACACCAAACGTCAAAATATAGTGCTATACAAAATGGCAAAGAGAAGGAGCAAAATGTAAGCTCAGGCTGCAAGCTTACCCAGAACAAATGGAGGAGACAATAGCATAGAAGAAGTTCAAAATCAGACACTTGAAATCTCTGAAATAATAGCGTCTGCAGTAATGAAACAACCACAGAAAAGTATTGAGCGGTGGTTCTCAACCTTTCTAGTGCCATGACCCCACAATACAGTTCCTCATATTGTGGTGATCAGAAATGAAAAAATAATTTTGGTGGCTACTTCAAAACTGTAATTTTTCTACAGTTATGATTCAGAATGTAAATATCTGATATGCATTATGTATTCTCATTGCTACAAATCAAACATAATTGTTTTATTATTTTTTTATTGTTTAAATTTAACTCAGGTTATATTACATATTTTCATCATCAGATCAGTTTAGATTAATACATATAGGTATATAAGATTGATCAAACAATTAAACATTAACCCTTCTAAATCAACATTATTATTTTTTTTCTTTTCCCCTTTCTTTTCTTTGAAAGTTGACGTATTGCATATTGTCCTCACAATCGTTCTACAGAGTACAGTATGTGGGCATGACCCAAACATAATTTAAACATAGGGATTAATCACAAAAACAATATTTAATTATATGTTGAGAAATATTTATTACTAATTCCAATAAATAACATTTCACAATGGTATAGCATGGGTTTAAATATATGTTTGTCAGTGGCTTTAGGCGACCCCTGTGATTTGGTTGTTCGACCCCTGCTGGGGTCATGACCAGCGGTTGAGAACCACTGGTATAGAGTAAATCAGTTCAGAAATAATTTCTGAAGTTAAAAAAAGAAATGAAAAAAGTACTAAGTGCTTTGAAAGAAGAAACTGATAAAAAAAAAAGTAGAAGAGAATAGAAAAATGATGGAATCCTTGAATAAAAAAATAGGAAATAAATAGAATGCATAAAACAGATTCAAAGTGCTATACCGGATATTAAAATCTCAATCATGAGCTAACAAAATACATTTTTTTAGAATAGAATAGAATAGAATAGAATAGAATAGAATAGAATAGAATAGAATAGAATAGAATAGAATAGAATAGAATAGAATAGAATAGAATAGGTTTATTGGGAAACATAGCTTCTGTCCAAGAGGGGAACCAAAAGGGAGCCTGAGTGGGTTGCCTATGGCAAATATATTTTAATGAAAGTGAAAACAGACTGTCAGACCTTGAAAAGATCACTGCAGGTAATGAAAAGAGAAGAAAAGATCTCTTAAAAACAACTAGGATGGCAGGGGGAGGAGGCAGGAATAAAAAGAAAAAGAAAAAAAGAAAGAAAGCAACTATGATGCAGGAAAAAATAATTCAACATCTGCAAGACAATGCAAAGATAAACAATGTGAGACTAATTGGCATGAATGAGAAAGAGGGACTCAATACAAATGATATGAAAGGAATATGGACAGAAATGATAACAGAAAACTTCCCAAATACGAGGAAACAATCTGACATTCAGTAACTTGATCATATAGAACTCTAAATAACTTCAACTGAATTAAAAACATACCCAGACAAATAATAAAGATTGCAGAAATTCAGCACAGGAACAATACACTAAATGCTGCTAGAGAAAAGAAGCAGATCACACTTAAGGTTGGAAAATCCATCAGAATAACAGCAGATTTCTCTTTACAAACCACCAAGTCAAGAAGATCACTGAGCGAAGTATTACAAGAAAACAAATTCCAACCCAGACTGACATATAATAAAAAGCTTTTTGTCAAGCATATGGAAAAATGAAATACTTCCATGACAAAGAACAACTAAAAAATGTAATGATGACAAAACCAATCCTACTCAGACTACTAAAGGATATTCTAGAGAGGGATGAAAATGATCACAATTCCATGAAGGACAACAGAAATAACCCACCAAATAGGGCAAACAATTAATCATAGGAAAAAAGAAGGTATACAAAAGCAGTCTTTCAATTATTCTTTTGTATACAGCAACAAAATATCTTCATCAGCACATTCTACGAATGACCTTCTCTGACCGTAACCCTATGAGTCATGGGTCTGCTTGGGTCTACAGGGTGGATGTCAACAAAATAGCAGTAGCTCAGTCCAACAAATGATATATGGCCACCAGTACGTGTCAGTAAGCATTGATATTTTTTTGCATATTAACCTATTCAAATACTATCTGAGTACTCTGAATTGATCACAGATTCATACATATGATGCATAGCATTCTGGTCTCTTAGTTGGACTCATAATTTAACTTCAATTTAGGACAAATTTCAATTTTAAGATATTTTATTTAATTTTAATTAATTAATATTTAATTAATTTCTGGATATTGTTTAATTTTAGTTTTTGTTTTATGATTTATACTATATCTTTGACTTATAATCTACTAAGAACACATGGTATGATATTTTCCCCTAGTATAAGAAACTTTAAAAGGTATATTTCTATTTTCCATTAATTTATATTACTTCTTCCTTGTCTTTTATACATGCACACACACACACACACACACACACACACACACACACACATATATATGTATATATATACATATACATATATACGTAAAAAATGTATATAACCTGACATGATTGATAACTGTTTTGTAGAAATCTTCAATGACTTTTAAATGAGTTCATCTAATGTAATTATATTTTACACAGTCCTGCAGAGCTACCATTTTGAGAGCTCTCTGTTATTTTTCCAGGACCAAACAGTAACTTCTCTTGCCTTCTGGATTATGGTCTTTATCATTTTCTATATGCTATATCTGGAGATATTAGAATATTTTGAGCAAAACTTTTTACTTTTACTTTTCAAGAATACGTTTGCTTTTCAGTCCTTGATGAGTCTAGGTTCTTACCCACTTGCTCCCTTTTTTCTCTAATGTGGAATAAGGTACTATTTAATTTTGCTCCTCCATAGCTAATATTTTTGTTTTATGTATATGCTTTATTGAGTTTTTCTTTTCAATTAGTTTTGAACAATTTCATTTTTGTGTATCTTGGTATGTTTTTATCCATATTTTATGTGCAAAGTTTCATTTTTCTTTTAACTGTGCTATAATTTCAACTAAACTTAGAAATTTTAAATCTTTATATATTTCTTGCCTAGAATTCTAACTATATGGATATAAGTTTCTTTTTTAAAAAATAATTTTTTATTTTATTTATTTATTTATTTATTTTCTTGTTTCAGAACCTTTGTTTATTCACTCATTTTTATGGCCGGCTCAGCCTGCCCCGAGGGCAGGGCTGGCGCAGCATGTTGTGCCGGGGATTGAACCGCGGTCCCTGAAGCCGCCCAAGCTTCCCCAAACAGGCGCTTTAGACCACTGAGCCATCCCGCTGGGCCCCTGGATATAATTTTCTGACCTGTAAATTCTTTCATTTTATGTTAGACAACTTTTACTGTTAGTAATTTACTAACAGTGTGTAATCTATTATCAATCTCATGTAGTGTATTCATTTGAGAAATATTTTTCTAAGATTCAGTTTGCATTTTATATCTCTCTCATTTCAATATTTGTCTGCAATTTTTAATATGATGTATAATTATAGATTTTAAATAGTTAATAAACAATGACTTCACATTTCAGATTTTTTATTTTCATAAATTGTGGCATTAGATTGATGGTTTCTTTTCTAACTTTCCTTATTAATATATGTGTAAATTTTGCTACTGTAACCATGGTCTGAAAATACATTAAATTTTGAATCTCTCTCTCGCTCTTTCTCTGTCTTTGTTATTTTATTTTTTGCACTAGAAATCAAACTCAGGACATTGAGCTAGCCATGTTGACGTTTGTGCCATTTTGCTATATCCAATAGTTTGGCATTTTATACTTTGATGTGAAAACTAAAACTTTCTTCTCTTGGAGTCTCAGCAGGTATCCATACAATTTCATTACTCATAAGGACACTTTCCTTTTACACCATAGCTTTGATCTAAACATCTCTAGACCTTTTACAGAGGGTTTTGATTTCATGAAAAATTTATAAGCTTTTGATTCTAAATTTACTTCAAAGTCAGTACAACTACGTAAAATAAACAGATTTTAAGAGGAAGATCTCAGAATTACATGCTCATCAGGGATTTCTCAAACCTTGAGTGATCCTGGAATTAATTGTTAATATCTTTTTCTGTCTACACATTAATTTTTCCATTACTTACAAACTTGAAGCATAGGTGCAAGATAAGAGCAAACAAATATATAAAAATGCATTAAATACAAATTGTTCCAATTAATTAAATCTTTTTTTGGGTGAAACAAAATTGTCAATATCGAAGTTAATTATACAATTAGAAATTTGTGTTTTTTGATGTATGATTTATTTCTGTGGAGTTTTCTCTTTCTTGAAAAGTATCAAAGCTTGTTGTTAGTGTTGTAATAGATTTAAGGCTTTGATAACTAGGTTCAAGGAATTTATATTCAAACTCTGCCACTACATGTTTCTCAAATACAACTTTTAGCATACACTTAGTTATAAATATGGAATGGCATTGTTAAATTGATAATAGTGATAAGTATTCCAATGCTATTATGATCCAAATTAAATTAAAATAGTGATAGAGGACATCCTTGTCTTGTATCAAATCTGAGATTTTCCCCAATCAGAATTATGTTAGCTGTTGGTTTGATATAGATGGTGTCTTAGTTACGTTTTACTCGTTGCTGGGACAAAATACCTGACACTCAAAATGGAGGAAGGAAAGGTTTATTTAGCTCCCAGTTCGTGGAGGTTTCAGTCCATATTTGGCTGGCCCAAGACTAAGTGTAGCAGGGCAGAGAGCATCCAGTTCATGGCATAAGAACAGCAGCGAAATGGTGGCAGAGGCAGCCAATCAATCAGGGCAGCAAAGCAACAGCAACAGCTAGAGTCTGTCTCTCTGTCTCTATATTACATTCAGGCTCTCTGCCTTAGTCCCCGTCTTAGGCTACACCCATAATCCCAGAAGTACTTCGACCCATAATCCCATCAGTACTAAAACCCACAATCCCAGGGATCATGGATCAAGTCTCAAACTCTAGAAGTCCCCGCCCAGTGAATACATGAGGCTTTCGGGGGACAACTAGACATAAGCCATAACAGATGGCTTTTATCAAATTGAGGTAGAGGCCTTCTATTCAAATTATCTGTAGAACTTTGAGCATGAATGAATGTTGGACTTTGTCAAAAGCCTTTTCTGCATCAACTGAGAAGACCATGTGGATTTTGGATCGGGATCTATCGATATAGTGTATTACATTTATAGATCTGTGTATGTTGAACCATCCTTGCATTCCTAGAATGAATCATACCTAGTCATGATGAATAATCATCTTAATGATTTGTTGTATTCTACTTCCTATGACTTTATTGAGAATTTTTCAATCTATGTTCATTAGAGAGATTGACCTTTAGTTCTCTTTTTTAGTTGTATCTTTTTCTGGTTTTAGTATCAGTATAATACTTGCCTCCAGAAATGTAGGAGGATTATTTCCTTTTTTATTTCATTGAAGAGTTTGATGAGTATTGAGATTATATCTTCTGTAAATTTCTTATAGAATTCATTTGTGAATCCACCAGGACCTGAACTTTTCTTTGGCAGTAGGTTTTTGTTACATTTTGTATTTCACTGGCTGGTATTGGGTTATTCACAGTTCTTATATCTTTTTGATTCAGTTTTGGTAAAGTGTACCTTTCCCAGAATCTGTCCATTTCATCTGTGGCTTCAATTCTGTGAGAGTAAAGATTCTCAAAGTAGCTAGGAATGATTTTCTAGATCACCACTGGGTCTATAGCAATGCCACTCTTTTCATTCCTTTTTGCTTGAATTTGAGTTGTTTCTTTCCTCTTTTGGATAAAGTTAGGTAGGGGCTTATGAACTTTGTTTAATGTTTCAAAGAACGAGCTGTTTGATTCATTAATTCTTTTTACTTTTTTTTTTTTTGTCTCCACTGAATTAATTTCTTCTCTAATCCTTATAATTTCCTCCCTTCCATGGGCTTTGGGTTTGGTTTGCTATTATTTTTCTAGATGGTCTAGCACAGCATTAAGGTATTTATTTGTTCCTGCTCTGTTTTCTTAATGGGTCAGCTCAGAGAAATAAATTTTCCTCTAAGAACTACTTTCATTGTATCCCATAAATTCTGGTAGGTTGTGTTTACATTTTCATTAAACTGTAGACATTGTTTAATTTCTTGTTTAATTTCATTTGTAACCCATTGGTTGTTGAGGAGGATATTGTTTAATTTTCATGTATGTCTGGCTTTTTGTGGTTTCTTTTGTCATTTATTTACAGTTTCATTGCACTGTGGTCAGATAATCTGCTTGGTATAATTTCTGTTTTCCTGCATGTACTTAAACATGATCTATGGAGTAGTATGTGTTCCATTTTAGAAAACGACCCATGTGCAGTTGAAAAGAATGTGTATTCAAAAGTTGTTCAATAGAACACTCTGCATATTCCCACCAAGTCCAGTTGTTCCATCATCTGGTTCAGTTCTGCTATGTCTTTGCTAATTTTTTATTTTCTTGACCTATCATTTTGGGATTAAGGGGTGATAAGGTCTGCTACTAATATTGTGGTATTGGATATTAGATTTTTCATGTGCATTAAGATTTGTCTTATATAGCTCAGAGCTTCCATGTTGGGCGTTTATATATTTATGAGTATTAGTTCTTTGTCTTGAATTTTTTTTCCTATCCAGTATGTAATGACTATCTTTATTTCATTTGACCAATCTTGGTTTGAAGTTCAGACTATCTACAAACAGGATTACCATCCATGCTTTTTTCTAAGGGGCATATAAAATTGTTTTACATCCTTTGACTTTCAGCCTATGAATTAAATATGAGTTAGGTATGTTTCTTGTATACAGCATATTGTTGGAATTTCCTTCCTAATTCACTGTGCCATTCTATTTTTTTATTGGAGATATAAGTCCATTTATATTGACGGTCATAACTGATATATATTGACAGGATTTTTTTTTTTTTTACCTACTATTATTTTCCCCTTTTTCTCCTATATTTAATTGGTTGCCCTATTTGGTGGGTTCTTTTTATTCTCATTCATGGAGTATAGGTCATTTTGGTCCCTCTTTAAAATATTTTCTAGTAGATCATTAAGTAATCAGGACATAGGAGAACCTGTGCTATGGCACCTTATAACTCAATGGTGTCCCAAATTTTCTGTTCAGTGAGATTACGGGGCCAAAGAGGAAAGGGATTGATGATGTGTTATGTGCCTAAGGAGAGTAACCTAGAGAATAAAACATTCTCTCGGGCTTTCACAGAAAGCAAACTGGTCAAGTAATGGCCGTGACTCATCCATATAGCTGACACTGACAACAGTTCTACAAAGCACTGTGCATGATTTCAAAGTAAATCCTGAAGAGATTTACTTTGGGAGATACAAAAGTTACATGTTTTGTCATACAGGTCTTGCTTTATCTTGCCCTTAACTACCCAGCAGAACGTATAGAATGCAAAAGGTAGATTAGTGTGGTGAGCTGTAAAAGACTTAAATCAACAGCTTCTGACATTGCCAGTTTTGCCAATAACCCATTGTGTATATGTAATATTTAATTATGAATACTACTTTTTCATAGTTCAATGAGAAGAAATTTCTTGTACTAATAAATCATTAGAAAAATTATCATGTTTGCATCCTGTGCTCTGAATAACTACTACTAGGGCCACAATATGCATTATATGAACTATTGGAAATGCACTACTAATGTGTTTTGAAACTGTCACATTGCTATTTATTATTAAAAATAATTAAAAACAAATAGATAAATGAAAAAAAATTAATATAGTGTCCAATTAATTATTGAGGGGCTGACAAATTTTCATCTCTATGTTTAAAAATATAATATTTTTTCTTATTGTTCTGGTGAAAATTACACCCAAAATTAATATGTATGTTGCTTTATGTGTGTAGTATTATCTGCTATGAGGCAGATTAGGTGGTGTTTAGTGTGCTACACTGCTATTATTTTGTCATGTTTCCTCCCATCATTTTTTACTTTTTCAATTTACAGTGACATAAAGGGTATTATAAATAAAAAGGTAAATCTGGGAAGACCTAAAGTGATCATCTGGACAAGAACTTGGTAAACTGTTCTTGTTATAAGCTACATAAAAGTATAAAAGTATAAAAGTATTTGAAGTTTTTGAGACTACTGTGGGATCCTTTACAACTACTCACCTGTACTAAGATAATATATATATATATACACACAAATATGGACTTACAGTGTTCCCCTTAAACTTTATTGACTAATGAGGTCATGAGGCCAAATATGTTCCATGCATTGTAGTTTGTGGGTCTGCACTTCAAAGTTGTGTTGTTAAATGTGGGGTATTTGGAACATGTGCCTCCTGCATTTAAATTTAGGTGTATTTAAAGATATTTTTCCTCAGACACATAAAGTACATTTAAATTTCTTAGAACCAAATATGGGCAGTAAGTATTATACTGGAGTGATGCAGAAATAAAATGTCTCATATGAAACATGTCTTTCTGTATGGAAATTTCTCCACACTGAAGATTCCATCGTCATCTGAATGTCTGTAGCTATAGTCAAATTAATCATATGAAGTACATGAGTTAGGTCTAGGAGAGCTCACAAATACTGAAACATATTCTCAGTTCTCCCACTGCTAAACTAACTCTGATTTAAGAAAAGTCTGATATAATAAAGCTTGTTAAAATTCTTTGACCCTCCAACAAGCTTTTTTTCTATGAAGGTCTTTTTCTTTATCATGTTTTATTGGAATAAAAATACTTTCCTAATTTACTAGACTGTTGATTTTGAAAAGGCAACTGCAAATTGACATGGGGAGGTCTAGGAGCAGGAAGAACAAAAATATGTTGGGCAAGTTCCATTAGTGGCTCTATGTAAATTAAGAAAACAAAATTCAAGTAATAATTTTCCCATGTGCACTTTAGAGATATCATTTAGCTCTTAAATTCTCAGTGGTACATTCATACCTGTAATTGTAGCAGCCAGGGAGGCTGAACCAGGAAGATCACGTATTTGAGATTAGTTTGGCCAACTTAGGGAGATTTATACCACAAAATTAAAAAAAAAAATCTAAAAGGAATTAAGGATATAGCTAAGTGTAAAGCATACATACATTCAATTCCCAGTATTGGAAGGAAGGATGGAGTGAATGGAAGGAAGGATTCAAGGGAGGAAGGAAAGAGAGAAGGAAAAGGAAGGCAGGAAGGAAAAATGGAGGGAGAGTAGAAGGAGGGAAGAAAGAAAGGAAAAAAAAGAAAGAAGGAAGGGAGGAGGGAAGGGAATGAGGGAGGGAAGAGAGACGTTAGTGGTCCAGGATTATTGTGAGGAGCTATAATTAAAACTTCATAGTACAACACCAGGCTCATAGTACTCAAATGATAGAGGCTAAACTGAAGAAGGAAGAGAAACCATCACAATCAGCATCAAGACTTCCTGACACAGAAAGAATAGGCTAAATGTACAAATATATCACAAAAATCAATAAGAATGGCAAAAAAGACAGTCTACATATAGACTATTCCAGTAGAAAGTAAGGGACTGATTTTTGTGTGACAGCAACTCACACGTACAAGCTGCTTTTGCAAATACACAGCAATATGGGAGAAATCACAAAATGTGATATAGCTAGCTCCAACCTTGTGCTGATCATCTACTGACAATAGTCCTGTTTACTGAGTACTAAAGGATTTCCTGGGATCAGAGAGTTAACCGGATAGTCCTAGGTAAACTAGCTCCATGAGTTTGCCTTACAGTACCGAGTTATCCAAACAGATATATGATTAGTTAGCATAATATGAGGTGATTAAAATTAATCTGCTCCATTCATCTCAATCTATTATGAGAATACATTAGCATGTCTTGGGATCATACATACAGTATTGTCTCACTGTTTTGTAGTGCAACTTTTGCAAACTCACTGATCTGCAAGTTTTCAAAACATATTAATCTAAATTACTTTTCACAGCTTTTTTACTATATTTCAGAATTTTGCAGTAATGTACACTACCATATATGCATTTATATGTATATTTATAGTTTCAATGATTTTTTGCTTGATTTTTTTTTTTGTCTTTTTGAGACAGGGTCTTGCTATGCAGTTCAGGCTGGTGTTGAGCTCACTTCTGTAGTCCAGGCTGGTCTTGAACTCGCACCGATCCTCCTGCCTCAGCCTCCCAAGTGCTGCGGTTATAGGCCTGCACCACCACGCCCAGCTTTGATTTTTAAAATGTATAAAATATATCAAAGATATGAATTCTAACATATTAAATCAAAATAATGTATTTCTTCAGCAGACACAAACTGTACCACATCGTATACATATGTTGTTAATATTATGTAGGTTTACATGTATAGAAAATAGATGAATAAGATTAGAAGTGTTTTTAAAAGCGTGGGAAAACTCTGTAAGAGTGTGGGAAGGGTTTACAAAGCCTTAATATATATATATATATATATATATATATATATATATATATGGATACTAAAATAAATATAGCATCACTGCTGAGCTGATTTTCACTTATCTTGGACATGGCTGGCATATAACCTCCTCAATCAGTGAGGGGTCACTGTACCTTTTATGTAATTGTGACCTTAGAATCGACCAGATGGTTTATTCTTTAAAGAACTGTATGATTTGCAGAATTTTAAAACTAGAAAAAAATGTGGAAAGTATCCTTGAAATTTAAAAATTCAGAAAGCAAAGCTGTGACATGCTGCTATCACACAAAATCTTAGACCAAGAAGATTTTATGGAAAAATATAGATGTAGGCTAAATGTCCTTCAGTCTTACCTATGGCTACTTCTTTTACCCTATTCTTTACTTGGCAAGTTGTATAGAGAAGTTATAGAGGAATTCCAAATAACATAGTCATAAAACAACTAATTTACACCTATCCTCTCCTGTCATAAGGGAAAAAAGGAACTTACAACTTCACTTCATGCTAAGCGGAGGGCTGTCTTCAGAGCAGCTAAATGACATAAATAACCCATAATTCAACATAATTTATAAAGTTTTATTTTGTTTCTCTTACATGACTTGATAGATAATACAGAACGATTACTAGTGGTTTTGCTCTCCTCTTACTCTATGTGACTTGATCCACAATTAAGCTTTGTTTTTAATATACAATAAAAATGGAGTATGGATCCGTAATCAATTTTTCTGAAGATGAAGGTTTTTTTTATTTTTGTCTTTCTTTTTTATGTTGTCATTTTTCTCATTAGACAACTACAGTGGTGGGATAAGATTTGCTAAGAATATAAGATAGTCTATATTTTACAACATATAGAGAAATGATCTACAATGGAAAGATCCTCAGTTTATTTCCCTTGATCAATCCCATAAATATTTTATATCGTCACTGGAGCTGAGGAGTAGCCTTTACAACTTTAAAAGATTGTGTCAAAATGGGCTTGACCTTAGCACATTGTGAGAGGATACATCATCAAGAAATAATTCCTCTTCATTATTTATAAGAATACAGAAACAGATGTGCCATTGTTCCTTGCAACATTTTAATACATAAAATATCATGTACCTAGAGAACATTGCCAGATAGCATAAAGCACTGCATTTATGTCAGAGTTGGGGTTGATTCTTTGTCCTTGTACTTAGTAAACACACTTCTATTACAGGGAGCGGATGGCTGTCGATTGTGTTTGTTTGCTTTGAAAATGTCTAGTAGATTTCAGAGGCTTGCCAAATGTTTTGTTTTCGGAAAGTTGATGAGCCTCTGTGTATATTAGAAAAAGATAAAAACACAGAGCTTTTTTATCAGAAACTTTCTCATCTTCAGTCAGCTTTTTTTTTGTTTGTTTGTTTCTGAAAGCTACTATTCTTTGAGATTTTCACCAATGTTTGTAAGACGAAAATGTAAATGCCTCCTGTTTCTCTTTTCTTACTCATCTCACCTGAAACAAGTCCCCAGTCCTGAGCATTCACATAAAAGATGTGCTCCTTTCTCTCACAGAGACACCATTATTAAACATATGTAATCTACTTCTATAGAATCATTCATCATCTGATACACCCTAGCGTATATTGTGGAAAGGCTATAAAGTTAAGATGCACAGTGATCCTCCTATTTAAATATTTAAACAATATTTAAAATTCATTAGAGACATAGAATTTAAAACGAAGAATGATCAATACATTATGTTTATCTATAAAAATGTCCCCCTCTTAGTCCTCTCCTGTGTTATTACCATCATAAGATGATGATTGGTTTACTTGTATTATTCGTTGTTATCATCATGCCTCAATATGTTTAGGAAAAAAAAAGCTAGCAAACCATTATGATAAGCTTAGCCCCATGAAGTATAGATTTTATAAATTGAGCGTTACCATTGCAGGTATTACTGTTTAATAGAGTTTCTGAAGATGGTGAAGTCTTAACACAAAGTGAATAGGATGGATTTGGATGCTGCTCTACTCCCTAATTGCGCAACTGATTCAGTAGAGAAAGAAAACACATGTTGCACATCGGCTAAGGAAGTTATTTTCCTTTCTTTTTTTTTTTTTTTCACGATGCTATTGGGGGCAAGGACTAATGCATCATCACAGTGCCTGCAATGATTTTAAGAATTTTAAACCTGTCCTTACATCCCAGGCTGCAGTAACCTGCCTAAAAACAGTATACAAAAATATTGGTCCTACTATTTCAGTGAAAAACAACAACTAGCTAACATAGTGCTATGGTGTTTTAAGCAGAAGTATAATGTACTCATTTAATTGCTATTATATGCTCAAATGAGCAGCAGTACTACTGTACTGTAGTACTACTTTTCTTTATTCAGAACAATGCAATATTGTACATATAATGCGAGTATAAACAATAGGTCCAATTTAAAATATCATTGCTCTAATAATGTTCCTTCTGAGGACACAGAGGGCATAATGTTCAGTCCAGATTTGCTGAGGAGGGAGGTAAACATTCTAAAACTTTAGTTAATTCATAGTTAGAATCTGGCCATATTCCCCAGCACTGTGTGCTGTGCTGGCCTTGAAACCAGGTGTGGTGGAGTATGCCTATAATCCTAGTGCTAAGGAGTCTGAGACAGGAGGATCACTATGCATCTCAACTTCATAGGGAAACCCAATACTAAATAATTAATAGTAATAATAATAATAATAATAATAATAATAATAATAATGGGAAGAATCTGGCCATATAGAAGGCTTTCATATTAGAACTCATGTACTTGGCCCAGGGCAGAATATTCCTCATCTTTGAAGCGATGAGGAATGTCCCTTTTTCTTTCACTTTCTAGTGATAGTCCTTGCTTTTGGGTATGTCTACAATGTCCCTAAAGAACCATTAGTTAAGCACTTGGTTCTCAACCATGATGCTATTGAGATTGGTAGTGTCTTTAAAAGATGGAATCTGGCGAAAAGTGTTCATGTCATTAGGGGCAAGGATCTCTTTGCGTTCTTGCCAAGAGGTGCGCAGCTTTGGTCCAGCTTGTGCCTCCACCGTGGAGTACTATCTCACTACTTGCTCAAAAGCAAAGAGTTAACCAGTAATGCCCCCAAAACACCAAAGCTACGATTCATATGAACTTTTTATCTTTACAAATTAATTTATTTCACATAATTTTGATAGAGATGGGAAGATAGCTGATTATTACACTTAGATATGTTTAGACTGGCAGATTGGTTTTTTAGAAATGCTACCAAAGGGCCTGGGAAAGTTTAACATGTAATGACAGAAATGAAGAATTCAAATCCTTTAACCTGGAATCTGAAACTCTCCTTAACTCAGGCCTTATGCCTTTATGTGAATTTATTTCTCCTATATATTTTTCATTGCTTTACAGTCAAGCTGTAGAACAATCTTCTAATCCTCTCATTTCAAGCTTTATGTTTTCCATTATTTTGTTCTAGAACACGTCACTCTGAGCCCCCTTTTGGTACCATCAAGCCTGTACCCTGCATCTGCCTAAGCAGGCTCTTTAATCTGCTGAGGTATCTGGTGGGCCCTCCCATTTGGTAAAATCTTCCCCATTTGGAAACACTCACATTTCACTTTTAATTTGCAATTTTAAGTAATGTCTTTAAGAAGTTTGGGGTATAAATTAACAGTGGCTTTACTTTGGGGATGTCTTATTTCCATTTTATATTTTATACTCTTATCCCCTAAGATAGATTCTGCCTTTTATCAATTTGTATAAAATAGTACTGTTTGGATCATGGTAAAAATAAAAATAGACAAATTGTAATTTTAGAATTTGTTTTAAAATTTTGTTTTATTTTTAATGAGAATACAAAAAATAATATTATAATACATTCTAAACAACACAGAACTTTACTAAATGAAATAAGAATTCAACAATGGTTGTCATATATGTTATATTTAAATTAGTTAAATTAGTTCAAATTGCCAGTTATGAACCTGTAAGATTGCTATAAAATATAAAAATTAAAAATGAGAGAAAAAATTAAGTATTAACTACTCCCTTCTATAGACCAAGAGAAATCAACAGTAGAAATATCCAATCTATCCTATGTTGATACACATATATTTTTTCCCCTTCATTCTTCCATTCTTTTCTCCTTTCCCTGATGCCAGCTAGTACTTCTATTTGAATAATTTCTTTCCCTTTCTCAATATACATTGTATGTTTCATATCCTACTTACTCTTTCAGGTTCTTATACTGGGGAGAGAAAATGATGTTTCAAAATGTGGGTCTGATTTATTTCGCTTATGAGTATCATCTCTAGTTACATCATCTTACCTATAAAATCCTTAAGTTTATCTTTTGTATAACTGAGTAATACTCCACTGTGCAAAAATATTCTATCTCTTTTATTCATTCCTCAGTTCATGGATATTGCTATTGTTCCAACTGCGGTATGATGTTTTCAGTTCTTCTGAAAAGATACCTAAGATGCTAATAGCTGAGTAGAATGAGACTTCTAATCATAATTTTTTCAGGAATCTTAACACCAACTTTCACAGTGATTATACCAGTGTATATTTCCATCGACAATAGAGCAAGGTTCTTTTGTTTTCCCCACAGCCCCTCTAGCATTTGTTATTGGTTGACATCATGAAGATAGCCATTCTTTCTGGAGTGAGATGGGCTCTAAGCTTTGTTTTCATTTGCATTTCTAAAGTGATCAATAATGTTGAACATTTTATATATTTATTTGCCTTTTGTATTCTTTGTCTGAGCAGCATGCATTCATTTTTTTTAAATAATGATCATTGCACTGATGAATGAAGATTAAAACAACTAAAAAAAAAAAAAACTGAGGAAAGAGAAGTGCTTGCAAAGAAAACGGAGGAAAAAAAGCAGCTTCTTATCTGGGGCATTTGTGATACATTTTTCTTTTTGAAAAGTTCCTTACCTTCTCTTCTTAAAATGGTAGGTCAGTATTTATAAAACTTGAGAAGTAATTTATCTTTTGCCTAGGCTTATAGTTATAGGATTTATGGTCTTGATGGATCAATTTTATTTATTTTTTATTAATAGCTATAAAGAGCCTTACTTTAGGGCTTATTCTTTTCACTTTTTTCCCCGTAATTTATTAACCCTGTAGTAACAGATCAGCAAAGATTGTACCTGGGGAAGAAATCTGCCAATGGGCAAACTTAAGATATAGTTTTTTTTTTTTTTTTTTTTTTTTTTGCAAGACCCTTGATCTCAGCTGGGTTTTACATATAGTAGCATTGCTCAACATATAAATTTTTAAAGATTAAGCAAAAAAGCACATTACACAGCCAACTTGCTGAACCCAACTCGCTGAACCCATGGAAATACTGAAAGAGTAGTCTCAGAGAGGGCATAGCTGTTCTACACCTCTCCTCCCATGCTTTGCCCTACAGATCTCTCTCATTTGGGTATTCCTGAGTTGAATTTTTTGTAATGAATGGGTAAAACTTACCTAAATGAATGCTCATTGACATCACAGAAATAAAAAAGAGATTTTTTTCTTGCCCCTGGAGCATTAGTACCACTGTGAATCCAGATGCTAGGGACAGAGATTGAAAGAGAAAATTAGAAACCCGGAAGACCTAGTGCCTGTTTTGTCTTTCTTAGTGGATACTGACCTGTAAAAAGCATATGTGCAAGCCGTTTCTTCTTCTGGAGCTCTATTATTTATTATGAAAACATGGAAGCCTGATAATCTGAAAGTTGATGATTTCTTTTTTTTTTTTTTTTGTCTTTTTGAGACAGGGTCTCGATATGCAGTTGAGGCTGGTCCTGAGCTCACTTTTGTAGCCCAGGCTGGTCTCAAACTTGCACCAGTCCTCCTGCCTCAGCCTCCTGAGTGCTTGGGATTACAGGCGTGAGCCACCACGCCCGGCTGAAAGTTGATGATTTCATTCATCAGGTGGTTCTCTGGCAGATCCTGTAGGGTGGTGCAGTAGGCAATTTCAGGCCCTGAGAGGATTTAAACAGCTACATCTTAGAAAACTATTTGAGACAGTCTCCCTGTGTAATTTGGGCTTGCTTCAAATTCACTGTGATACCAAGTCTGGCCTTGAATTTTTGGTGTTCTTACCTTCTAATCTTCTCAAGTGCTGTCACTTCCCTGCCTAGCCTTTGACTAGCTTTTGACTACCTTTGTCCTGGAAAGGTACCTTTTTTTTTTTTTTTTTTTTTTTTTTTTTTTTTTTTTTTTTTTTTTTTTTTTTTTTTTTTTTTTTTTTTTTTTTTTTTTTTTTTTTTTTAGCTTTCCAGAGTTGTGTATGTCCTCATTTTAGGGAAGGATTGCAGGTATTTGAGTATGAGTATGAGGAGGCATGTTTTAGGGAATGACCATCAAAAGGAAATTTTATAAGGTAATTTCAAACATTTTACTGTAAATATATTATACTTCCTTAATCTCAGACATTAATACTTATGAATAAAGATAAGCAATCAGGAAAATTTGAAAAGCAATTTCTAACTCATTTATTATTTTAGAAGTCAAAAAAAAATAGGTCATTATTTCTGATATTCCTGCTTAGGCTAACATGTTTATGAATTTTTTTTTTTTTTTTTTTAATGTGGTTACTGAGTCCTCAAGACTTTTTACTAGGGTGATTTTACTCAATCGTGATGAAATCAGAATTTAAATAGAGGATGCAAATTATAGACCTTGTTTTTATATTCAATTATACTTCATTATGCTATACACAAGAAACCTACTTGTGTAAATCTGACAGATACACCATTTGGAATCCTTATTTTCAAAAAGACAATGAAATTCAAAGGAAGTGGAATGGGAAGAAGAAATCAGAAGCACATTTTTATTATTTTTTTTTTGTCTTTTTTGAGACAGAGTCTTACTATGCATTTCAGGCTGGCCTTGAGCTCACTTTTGTAGCTTAGGCTGGTGTCGAAATCGCACCAATCCTCCTGCCTCAGCCTCCCGAGTGCTGGGATTACAGGCATGCGCCACCACGCCTGGCTAGAAACACATTTTTAAATACAAATAAAAAAAAATTTGGTAACAAAGAGAAATGAACTACCTTGGAGTAAACAATTAGACATATAGCAGCAAAGATAGCTCAGGCATAAGTGCCTATTTGGCCAGTGCAAGGTCTTGAGTCCTATCCCCGGTAACAAAAAACCAAAAGATTTTACTGAGCATGGTGGCAGAGGCCTGTAATCTAAGCACTCAGGAGGCTGTGGCAGGAGGACTGTTATAAGTTTGAGATCAGCCTGGGGTACAAAGTGAGCTCAAGGACAGCCTGATACTCTGTCTCAAAGAGGTGAAAAGAAATATATAATCAAAATAGAACATGAATAAGTTAAACCACTTTCAGTTTTTTTTGTTTATTAGTAATAAATATGAATCTTAAATCTAGGGAAAATATATTCATAAAAAAATCAAAGAAATATCTGCTGATCCTCAGAAAATCTGGTAGGCAGATCCTTCCAGTACAGGCGCCCAGTCCTACATTTTGAGGACTACTGAGTCCCTCCGCAAAGTTCAGTGAAGTAGACAAACTGAAGAACTGGTGGGTACTAAGTGCAAGTGCATACAACTGTGTTGTATCTCAACAAGGAAGACACCTTTGCACCAACTATCTGTTGGAGGTTGTTTATAACTTCTTGCAAGTTTTTTTCCCCTTTTAACACCTAAACATGTGTGCAGAAAAAACTAGAAATTCCTGAAATGTTTCCTCATGTAGCCAGCATGTGGAAGGGTAAAAGTCTCCCCTGTGACTGAATGATAGAATTCTCTTTGCTCTTCCCATCATGTACTTGAAAAGAGAATCTTTATTCCAAGGTGTATAGGGAATAAGTTTAGGGTACAGAAGAAAGAGAAACATGATACATGTGTTCCCAGAGAATAGGTGGATACATGTGCAGGAAAAATATACTGAGAAGAACTGAAATAATAAACGTGGCACACCATGATTCTAGGAATACAATGACTTCCCAAGATGGAAAATTAGTCAGTCCTCAAGTGGACATTCCCATGGTTCCCCACCTCTAGGCTGAGGAGCACTGACCAGTAAGCAATGGTGAAATAGGGCCAGGGAAGGTGGGAGATATACACTCATTGACTGAAACATGAAAAGAGGCCTAAAATTAAAATTCAAACTAACATTGATTAAAACCATATGTAAATAAACAGCCCTTGTCCTAAATA
This sequence comes from Myocastor coypus, assembly GCA_004027025.1. NCBI lineage: Eukaryota > Metazoa > Chordata > Mammalia > Rodentia > Myocastoridae > Myocastor > Myocastor coypus. The sequence continues at coordinate 109,175 of PVJA010001175.1, forward strand.
CAAAACATTCTTAGAAGAAGCTAAAACCAGTGCATGCAATAACTCAATAACTTCCTGGCTCCGGATCAGTGTTTAACAAAAACGACGTATGCTAAAGATTCAACAAAAGAAAAGTCATGCTCCTTTCTGCACACCTAAGTTACTACCTTCACTGTCTGACAGCAACAACAAAAACTCAGCATTCACAAGCCAAGAAAAACAATTTTTAAATAATGTATTTTGTTGTTGTAGGGTCTCATTATGGAGCTCAGACTCATGGTGATCCTCCTGCTTTCAGCCTCTGCAGCACTGGGATTACCGGCTTGTGCCACCATGCCTGGACTTTGCCAGCTCAGCTCACCTTGGGAGTGGGACTGGTGCAGCATGTGGTGTCGGAGATCGAACAGCGGACCCTGTGCTTGCCTAAGTGGGTGATTTAGTTTGCGGGAATATCTCACTGGCCCCAAGAAAAACAAATTTTGGTTGCATTTCTAAAAAACACAAAACAATTACCTAGATGTGGAGGACACCTGTAATCCCAGAACTCAAGGCCAGCCTGGTCTACACAGTGAATTTAATTCCTGCCAGAGGACACATAATGAAATCCTGTCTCAAAAAATAATAACTGCCTACCTTACTAAATAAATAAACAAAATAAATAAATAAATAAATAAATAAATAAATAAATAAATAAAACAGAACCAAATTGAGGTTTGTCAGAAATAAATTTTAAGGGTCAGTGAGATCTCTCAGCTGACTAAGTGACTGCTTAGGCAAGTGCAGGGGCCAGCATTTGGTATTTAGCACTGAATGCTGCACCAGCCCCTCCCCTGGGCACATTGAGCCAGCAACTAAAACAGGGTGTGGTGGCACACACTTGTAATCCCAGTACTGTGGAGGTTAAATACTGGAAGATCACTACAAGACCAAATACATTTAAAGAGAAAAAAAGAAATAATTTTTTAGGTTAAAGGCAACTTAAAATGTTTTTGATTAACACATTATAGGGACTAATGGGGGAGCAGCAGGAAAGCTTAATGGACTAAGCACCTGCTTTGGCAAGGGAAGGGACCAAAGCTCAATCCCTGGCACTGCATACCATGCCGACTCCACTCCCCAGGCACTCTGAGTCAGCCACTCAGACTGGGGGGTGGGTGCATGCCTGATATCACAGTGCTGGGGAGGCTGAAAACAAGAGGATCACTATGAGTCCAAGCTGCAGATTGAAAGCTTGTATCAAATACATGAAAAGTTAAAAAATAAATAAAAATAATACATCTCATTCTTGCATTTTTATGAATCTAAGACATTGGAAAGACAGAATACACACTTGCATTACAGCTAGATTTCACGGAGTAGGTCCATTCCAAAAAGTAAAGTGGATACAAAGTGTTTTAGCTTCAAGGTGGATGAAGAAAGAGACATTCAGATGCTCTAGTTTTGAATCTGAGGAACAGACCCAAATTACTGTGAAGAAAAGCATTCATAGCTTTTGGCCTTCAACTGTTGTTGCCTTTGTCTACGAAACCCACAAGAATTATTCTTATAAATAAAGTCGAAATTTCTGCTCATTAGAAACAAATAGAGATTGCATGCTTATCTCTGGCATGTATGCAATCTAGACGTTGAAAATTGAGTATGTCCATGTTCAAAGACAGAGTTATACATTGGGACCCTGTCTGTTTGGCTCTCAAAAATTAAATTGTAATAGACTTTTAAAATAACAGTTGCACATATTAGTAAAATACTGATTGTAATAGAGTACATTTTAATCAAGCATGCCATTCTTTGATTTTTAACAAGAGGAGCACAAAAGCCTATTGAAAGGAAATTGAATCTTTCACTATGACTCCAGTTTCGAAGCTGAACAGTAATTAATAAATAGCCCTTAGGGGAAATTTCTAGTGTCGCACTTATGTTGTTTTCCTAAGCTAACCATGTAACAACTCACAGTGAAAGAGTGTCTCATATCTCCAGTGAATTACAAAACCTAAAAGACACTGACTGAGATAAACCCTCTTATTTTTTCCAACATGAATTTAATTATTATATCAGTATTGGTGATCCCATAACAGGTTTTTTTTTTTCCTTTTTAGGGGAATAAATTCTGGCTACTTGACCACCTAATTTTTGGTTTTGTATTGAAGTGAAAACTTTTAAGTTTCAAATAACTGTGCTATTGGACGAGACTTTAATTTTGATTTTGAACCTTATCTTTTGCAGTTTTTAAAGTGTTCTATTCTGTTTATTCCAGGATACATTTAAGTTAGAAAATTTAAATGATTCAATGACTATTTTTTTTTCATACCTTTTGTTGGATCTGGAAAGTTCTTGAGTCTATGAGTGGGCTGACTCATGCAAGATGACTCAGCCTGACAGCCACAGTGATGTATGGCCTTTGGCTTGAGGTTGTCATATGCAGCCTTTTTCTGGCTAATGGGTCCCATTGAGAGGGATGGTTCCAGAAAATGGAGCTCATGAAGTGCTCATCCAGAAATAACAAGGAAGAAGCTGCCAGACCTCCTTTAGCTGAGACGCAGATATGTTCACATGAGGTTGAAAGCAATTTACCTCTAATCTAGGAGTGGTTGACCGCAAGTTCCAATGTGAAGAGTACAAAAGATTATCAATGTTTTTTGTTTGCTGAGAATTGAACCTAAGACTTTTTCACTGAACCATAGCTCTAGCCTTTTCTATGTTTTATTTTTAAGCAGGCTCTCCCTAAGTCCCTAAATATCCAGGCTGGACTGGAACTTCAGTACTTTTGCCTCAGTCTCCCAGAGGATGTCCCAAAAGTGATTCCTTGGTGGTGTAGTATTTGCTGGTTTAGCTGAGGAACTATCAATATTTCATCAACATTTTGTTCTAGCTGTGCCATCAATGTTTCGTTTCCTCAGTTGCTCTCTAGTTTAAAGTGAATTTCACATACCTTGAGATAATGCTGATTTCTAAAATGTATTCAATGCTGATTGTAGAAAATACAAGATATGGGTTCGGTCCCCCATGTGCCTTACTGGCCCCACTCCGAGGGTGCACTGAAAGGGCCATTGAGACCAGGCGTGGAGGTGCATGTCTGTCATCCCAGTGCTTGGGAAACTGAAAACAGGAGAATCACTAGGAGCCTGATCTGTCTAGTGAGACCCAGCAGACCCTGTACTAAACACATTAAAAAATAATAAAATGCAAGATACACAGAAACGTATTAGTAGAAAATTCATATTGCTACTAAATACAATTATCTAGTAATAGCTGTATTTTGTACATTTAGTATACAATTTCATACTCATTTTGTTAAATTAAATTTTTCTTTAGTAGTTATCACTACCAAACCTGTTTTATATTATTTGTACTTTTTAAGTATTTTTGTTATTTTTAAAATCTTTCCATATCTTTTTAATTCCTATGCACTACGCAAAATAAAACTCTGCTTTTTGTATCCTTAAGATCAACATTGGCTTGAGACTAATCCTAGCAATTAGTGTTCTGGATGTTTGAGTGGCCATGACATTGTGACTTGGATTTAATCTGGTCTGTGGGCCCAAGGGTTAGGGTGCAGGGACCCAAGGCTATGGGTGCAGGGCGCACATTGTTCTGCTAGTGTTTCCCCATTACAAGAAGCTTTTCTCTACTCTGCCTTTTATCATAATGTTGCTTGTGTGAAGCCAGCCTATCTTAGATTGAATCCTCTAAAACCATTACAAAAAATCTCTCATTTTAAAAGTTGTGTTTCAATTATTTTATCTCAGTGATGAAAACTATTTTTTTCATAAGTGTTCTTCTACAATTTGTTGTATCTTCCAAATCCATGTACTTTACAAAGATGCATTTGAATAGATACATACTTAAGAGACAAAATCCTCCATAAGATTTATTTAATTGTGGGAGGAATACTGTTCCTTCCTTGTACTCCCAGCAGTAAGGTAGTGAAGTCAGGAGTATTGTCATGAGTTTGAGGCCAATCTGGGTTCCATAGAGAGATCCAGTCTCAAAAGCGATACACAAATTGTTATTCAGCTTCTAATCTTTCACTACTTTTCACTTAAATTCCACTGCTTTTAATTTCTGAACTCTTTTAAGTTTGGAAGTTAAGTAATAGTGCAAAGTCTATAATATACATTTCTAAAACTGTAATTACAAAGTAATGTAGTGCTCTTTCAGAACATGATGCTCAAGTTGCTAAAGTCTGTACTACCAACTATCTAGTTTGTGGGCAATGAATTAACCCAATGGCGTCATCCTCTTAACATTTCCTAGAATACTGCATTCCCTGGAAAAGAGGAGAAGCAACAATAAAATGTGTACTATGGTTAGTTTGGACACAAGCTAAAATAGGTTTACTTCTAAAAATAAAAGCACAAATGGCCCATTGTTCTTGATCTTTATGAATCACCATTCAAAGTTATACTTGGTCTGTTGTCTGACTCAGATATGATCTGAACAGAAAGAAGACCAACTCTTTTACATGGACAGAAGAATATAGATTTTAAAGACAAGATTATTTGGGACTTCTGCTGCCTGAATCTTTCATCTACTTTATGATGAATATATTCCTTCCAGATTCATGTCAGATTTCCAATTATACCTAGAAATAATTTTTGTCATAATAGAAACACTTTCATTGATTCAAGTCTAGCTCTAAATGTATGGATTCCAGTGCAACATCAAACTCAAGCTCTCTTGTTATAAAAAGCAAATAAAGTACCCAAAATAAAGGTTTATCCTGCATTTTTTGTCTTTATCTCATCATGTCATGGTTGTTTGTTATTCAAAATCTAAGTAAAGAAAATTAAATCTTCAAAGTTTTTGTTTGTTTTGTTTTTGTTTTTGTGGGACCAGGGATCAAACTCAGGTCATTGTGCTTGCCAGCAAATGCTTATTCTATTGAACTATTTCCCTGGCCCAAAATTTCAACCTTTAAACAGCGTTCATACTATTCTTCTTTTTGTTGTGTAATGCCTGTCCTAAATGAAAACATGGTAGCATTTACCTCTAAGGTAAAATCACAGAATCACATAATCCTGTTTCCTAACTCACACATGCCTATGTATTTTATTTGTTTAAGAAAATAAACAAATAGTAAAAAAAATATTAGAAATGATATAGAATTTTACTAAATATGATTGAACTTCAATAAGTGTTGATATGTTACATGTTGCTGTGTACAAATTAGTTGTTCAATGAAATATCTCAACTTATGCACAATCTAAAATGTGTCTTATATACCCAAATATACATACAATGTGTTTTCATATCTCCCTTGTCTGCCAGGAAAACAATTCTCCTACTTTACCTCACATCTTCATGAGTGTTTTTCTAGTTACAGTGACCACTATATGTATGTATTTCCTAGCAGTATTGCAAATAAGTATATAATTTGTTTTAATTGTATAAGTCCCAGAGAGCTGTACAACTATATTTCAGTAAACATCGGCTAATGTTATTTAAAGGTGAAAAAAAATTAGTTGTTCAGATTCCCAGATGTGAAAATTCAAAATAGTTCAAAATATTAAAAAAGAGAGAAAATAAAAAATTAAGTGTTAGTTGTTCCTTTCAATAGACCAAGAGAAATCATTACTACAGCTATCAAGCCATTGTGCATATATAGATATATACTTATTTTTTCTCATTTTTATTTATTTATTTATTTATTTATTTATTTATTTATTTATTTGCTAGACCAGGGTTCAAACTCACCACCTTGCCTTTGCCACACAGGCACTTGGCACTTGCGCCACGGAGCTATGCTACCTACCCAGCTCCTTCTATTTTTATTTAAAAAATAATTGAATAATAATAGAGAAGACCTTAGAAATAATACAGATTTTTTTTAAAAAATATTAAACTGTGGTTGTTATATTGCACATTGCTGTCTTCAATTTAGTTTGTCAGATTACAGACATAAGCATATAACATTGATCAAAGAATTTTTTTTCTTTTTCTTTTTTTCTTTTAAAGACTAAAAATAGAAGAAAGAGAGATAGAAAACAGTTACAAGTAAGAGTACATATAATACAGAATTTCAAAACCAGAAACGCTGCATTTTGTCCTCACAATAGTTATACAGAGCACAGGGTGTGGGCATGACACACCTTCCAATTGATATTGGTAAGGAAAGAAAAAAAAAATTCTTCTCTTTGAACTAAGAGGAAGCAGATGAATACACAGTCCAGTGTTCCACAATTGCAGTGGGCCACCAGTGAAACTGGCAACGTTGGAGGCTATTGATCAAAGCCTCCTACAGCTCATCACACCAGTCTAGCTCTGCGTTTCATGCCTCATAATTAAGCTTTTCCACTGGGTGACTAAGGGCAAGTTAAACAACACCTGTATAACAAAACACTCATCTTTTGTATCTTCTAAGGTCAAATCCCCTCAGGATTAACTTTGGAACCATGTACAGTGCTTTGTAGAACTGTTGTCAGTGTCAGCCTTTGGGATGAGTCATGGCCACTGCTTGACAAGTTTGCTTTCTGTGAAAGCCTGAGAGAATTTTTTCTCTGGGTGACTCTCCTTAGACACACTGTAGTTCATTTATCCCTTTCCTCTGAGGTCTCATAATCTTCTTGACCAGAAAATTTAGGACACTTCTGAGTTATAGAATATTACAGCACAGGTTCTCTTATGTCCTGAGTCCTTACTGACCTTGAAGGGCTAGGGCCAAAATATTGGCTATCCTCATAGCCCTTCTTTTTCTCCAATTTTTGGTTTTTTTACTTGCATTCTCAGGCCTCCAGCAGAAAAACTTCATCACACTATTACTCTATAACATAGGTAATTGAGCTTATCATCACAAGATTTCTGAACATCAAACACGTTTGATTTATCTTGGAATTGATATTTTCTGACAATCATTGATATTCTAATAACTCTCCATAGAATGTGATATAAGCAGTTACACAATTTTTATGCAGACATTTAGAAATTCAAGGATGTACAGAATTGTAGCCTGTCAAGCCTATGGCAGGTCAAAGTAAAAATTTTAAGCATTAACTGTTACCCTCAAAAAGCTGATAAAAAGTTAGTGGTACAATCATCTTAGTAATCATATATATATATATATATATATATATATATATATATATATATATATATAATTTTTCCCTTCTCTTTTTTCTATCTTTTCTTCTTCCTCTCATTCCAGTGTTTATTCCTTATGTTCAGTTTCTTTATTTTACTTTACATACTGTAGCTTTCAGACTTTATTTACTTATTCAGGCTCTTATTCTAGTGAGACAATATGATGTTTACATACGTATGGAGCCGAATTATTTCACTTATGACTATAGCCCTTAGTTGCATTCATTTACCTACAAACACTTCAAGTTTATCTTTTGTTATATCTGTGCCATACTCTATTGTATAAAAATACTCCATCTTTTGTATTCATTCCTCAGTTGATGGGCATTTAAGTTGTTTCCAAGATTTAGCTTTGACAAATTGTGCTGCTACAAACAGGGGTGTACATAAACAGCTGTGGTATGATGTTTTCAGTTTCTCTAGGAAAATACCCAGGAGGGTAATAGCTGGTTTCAATGGGACCTCCACTCTTGACTTTTTGAGGACTCTGCACATGAGATTCCACAATAATTGTACCTGTCTACACTCCAGCCAACAGTAGAGAAGGGTTCCTTTTTCACTACTGTCTCTCTAGCATTTGTTATTGGGTGACTTCTTGATGACAGCCATTCTTTCTGTGATAAGATGAAATCTCTATGTTGTTTTAAAGTGAATTTCTCACATGACCAATTAAGTTTAAAAATTTTAATGTTTTTTGTCATTTGTATTTTTTCATCTGAGAAGTGTGTATTCATCTCAGATGTCCATTTGTGGATTGAGTCTTTGAACTTTGGGGTCTTAATTTTTTTAAACATTCTTTATATGTTCTGGATAGAAGTCCTTTCTCCTATGCATGGTGGGCTAAAACATTTTCCCTTTATGAGACTTTATATATTACTGCCTTGGCAATTTCTTTAGACACAAAGAAAATTTTCAGTATGCTCAGATCCCATTTGTTAATTCTTTGAAGTATTTCCCGTGTGTTCTACATACTTTCTTCTCCAGTAGGTTTAGTGTTTTTTATGTTTAAATATTTGATCTATTTTGATGTTAATTTAGTGCATGGTGAGGTGATAGATATGTCTAATTTTAGCCTTCAGTATGTGAAAAGTCAGTTCCTACAGCACCATTTATAAAGAGGTTATCTTTATTTCAGTGAACATGTTTGGCCATTTTGTCAGCAAGATGCCTAAGTGTGTTTATAGTTGTTTCTGCATCCTCTAATCTCTTCTGCTACTCCTCTGTTTCTTTTTATTGTCAGTACCATGCTGATTTTATTATAGTAGCTTTGTAGTATAATTTCGAGTCAGGAATTGTGATACCTCCAGCTTTTCCTTTGTTTCCCCATATTTCTTTTTCTATTTTTATTCTGTTTCCAGATGAGTTTTAGTAATATATTCCCTAGATCTGTGAAGTATACTAATGCAGTTTAATTTGGATTTCATTGAATCTATATGCCAATTTTGGGAGTACGACCATTTTCACAATGTTCTTTCTTCCTATTCATCAACAAAGAATATCTTTTCATTTTCTGAAATTCTCTTCAATTCCTTTTTTTCAGAGTACTGTAATTTTCACTTTATACTTGCCTTTCCTTTGTTAGAGTGGTTCCTACATAATTTTTTTTCAAAATAGTTAAGGGTATAATTTCTCTCAGTTAATTGTTTTGTAATGTATTTAGTACAGGCTTTATGGTGTCTCACTACAGAGATTGGACTCATAGTGATCATTCCTGTTTTTCAGCCTCCCAAGTGCTTGGATTACAAGCACATGCAACAATACCTGGTCTCAGTCACAGTCTCAGAACACCCTGGGGGCAAGCCCTTAATAGTTGGCCAGAGGTTGAACTCCAGGTGCCTACATCTGCCTAAGCAGGCACTTTACTTCGCTGAGCTATTGCATAGGAATGTTACTGATTTCTGATTGCTGGCTTTGTACACCACTATGCTATTAAACTTGGCTATTTAATCTATTTGTCCTTTGGTGGTGTTTTTGGAGTTTTCCATGTAGAATAAATATCATGTCTTCTGTGAACAATGACAATTTCACATGTCTCTTTCAAATCCTAATTCCTTTCATTTGTCTGTCTTATGTGGTTGCTCTGGCTAATGTTTCCATAACTATATTGAATAGAAGTAGTAACAGTAAATATCCTTGTCTTGTCCCTGATTTTAAAGTGAAAACTTCCATTTTTTGTTTATTTTGTATGACACAAGAATGGAATAGAGGGGCCTGGCAGGATGGCTCAGTCGTCTAAAGTGCCTGCTTCGGAAAGCTCAGGCAGTTGGAGGGACCACGGTTCAATCCCCAGCACCACATTCTGAGCCAGCCCTGCTCTCAGGGCAGGCTGAGCTGGCCATAAAAACAAATAAATCATTAAAAAAAAAAGAATGGAATAGAAACATTCCACAAAAAAAAAAAATCTCAGTTATTCCTATTTTAATTGAATGGCATTCAGCCGATTGTATTGGGAATAAATAAAGCAGGAGTAAAAGATAAGAATTCTTCTATTGTCTTATATGTTTCTTTCTGCATGGTCATTTTTTTTCATAAGGGATTGTCTGATATAGGGAAGTAAAGTAAGGAAATATATGACAAGATTCCTTAGCTGTGAATGTTTCTTAGAATGCTATTTTCTTTCTACATTTAAAGTTTATATTCTGGCTCCATCAAAAAGCCTGGTCTCTGAAACATGACAGCTCTTCTACTTAATAAGTCATAAGATAGTACACTTATCTAGGGGCTATCTTTTAGTCTTATTGAAATTTCACCGAAGCTGTGCAGTACTGACATAATACCTTTTTACACAAATGGAATGGCTCAGCAGATGTACTACTTTTATGTATCTTTTTGATTCAAATACATACTCCACGGTTCCAGAAGATCTCACTCATAAAGCACAAGTGCAAAGGTAAACGTAATAACAACTTGAAGATGATAGTAGCAGCATATTAAATTGAGAATGAGACCATAGTTTATGTGATGATCCTGTTAGCATAGCCATAAAGTCGACTCTGCCTTCAATCACTGTTGTCTTATGAACTAACGTGACTCAAAAGTGGACAGTGGAAAGATTAAAGGCTAACCAGTAGCTCATGTCTCAGAGCTGGAATTTATTAATAATTCAGAGTCATGATTCCATTATCAGAGACAATTTCAAATTTAATCAAATGCTATTTCGACGAAAATTTTCCTTAACTTGAAAGGAATAAATGAATAACAAGAACTGCTCGGAAAACCTGTGATGCATAAGCAGATGTGTTCTTGGTGGAAAACTTGAAAAAAAATTATCACAGAAGGGCATCAAGCAGTTTCCAAGTCATAAACTTAATTTCAGATGATGTTTAAATAATTTCAACTTTTTACCCTTTTAAATCACACTTATATGACATAATACCACACAGAATAATTCCTCAAACACAAAGCTCCTCCCATCTCAGATGTGAGTTACGTTTTCACTACCATACCCATCCACCAAATGAGGAGAGGTGGCAAGGAAGATTCTCAAGCCAAGCCTGTCTAGCAGGTGTCTTTGATGGACAGTAACACAGAAGTGGATTCATAACTCTCACACATCATTACCTTACATTTCCACTGCTTGTCAGGCAGGGCAAAGATTTATGATTCAGGATTCTCTGCCTCATTGCTTCTCTTTCCTACCTGGGGATTGCATATTTTCACCTACACCTTTTGCCACTGAATTTCATTCAAGGAAGGATGTATGACAAAGAGGCTTACTATTATACCTGTGCAGCTCTTCATCTGTGCACTGCCTTAAGCTGGTAGTGTGGCAGTGCAAAAATTAAATGGCATGTAACACAACTCATCCAATAAATTTGGAAATTTTCTGCTTGTTGGAGATATGGTGATGCAGTGTGGAGAATTTATCTTGCCTGTGAAATCAAAGTTAACAAAGCTCAAATGCTTAGCTGTACAATATGGGAGATTTTAAATTTCAAATACTCAAGCAATTTCCACATGTTTTAGTTTTGTTCAGCTTTTTTTTAGTATACAAAAAGAAAAAGAAAACTATTGTGAACACTTTTGTTTCTTAAAATTCTAAGTAAAATTCAAGAGAGGGGAATTTCTATGAAATGTTCCATATGAAATGTTCATTAAATGTAGTAAGATTCTTCATTCTTTCTGGCATTCATTGAATACAATGAGTTTGAATATTGTCACGACTATTATTCTGTTTATTGCTACACACTTTCTTTTAGCTATGGTATAAAACTGCACATTATAACAGCAGCAACTTTTCCGTTCCTCAAATACTGAATTTGCAAACTGTCTATAGTAATCAGATTTTAGTTGTGATTATTAACCTTAAAAAATATAAAGTTGATGAGCATTAAGCATTGAAAGAGAAACAGGGGCCTGCCAAATAGCACAGTGGACTAAAGCACCTGCTTAGGCAGAGCGCAGACATCAGGATTGGATTCCCAGGCTGCTCTGCTGACTCTGACCCTGAAGCAAGATAAAATGGTAATTGAGACTGGGCATGATGGCACATGCCTGTAATCTCATCTTTGGGAGGCTAAACATGGGTGGATCACTATGAGTCTGATCTACTTTGCGAGACCCTGTAGACCTTGTAGATTTTGTACTAAATACAGAGAGAGAGAGAGAGAGAGAGAGAGACAGAGACAGAGACAGAGACAGAGACAACAAAAGAGACAAAGAGACAGAGTGAGACAGAGAGGCCCTAGCACATACAAGATGTGGGCAACATGCTGTTGAATGTAAATAAATGCAGCCGAATCATTAGGTGCTTGTCATGTGCCTGCTTATTGTGACCACTGCAAATGTGTGGCAAAAATATGAATAAAGACTCTTCTAAAAATGAGAACTCAATGATGCAAATGCATCATAGTAAGTAGGACAAAATTTTCATCTTCTATTTGCCTAGCTCTCAACTCTCCTCGTAGATTATGTACAGTCTATGTACAAACACATAATCCTCTGAATTGCATTTACCTTTCATCACTCCTAGTCTAGTTTATAAGGAGATTAAAGTACTCAGAAGTTTAGTAAATTTCTCAAGCAGGACATTGTGGAGATTCATTGGTCTCTTGGTGCACCCCAAGGAGAAATGGAAGCAGAAATGAAGAAAATATAAACAAGAGGTAAGAGCTGGGTCAGGTAGAAGCACTTAACTGATGGGCAAAGGACCTGAGCAACAACATGGGATGCTTATTTATGTTCTTGCAACGTTAGTATCATGAGGCAGAAAGTTGCTGTGGTGGATTGCCAACTGATGTCAGCCTATTACACCCAGCTAATCTAAACTAGTGTGATGCTAGATATGGGAGGCCCACCTGAGGATTGTTACCAGCAGCATAAGCAGTTGTTAAGGAAACTGTCAGAAGATGTTAGAGAACTGTTTGTTTTCTTGAGCTGTTCTGCTGGAGGACCCTGTCATGCTGGCTTTCCTAATGAACTTGGTTGTTCTCATCAGAGGGGGAACTCAGACCTTATTATCACTGAGAATGGCTGTGGCTCACTTTGGGTGAGCTCTTGCCTGCACCTTGAACATGAATTTTTTTTTTTTTTTTTTTTTTTCTGGACTGGGGTTTAAACTCACAACCTTGCACTTGCCCAAGAGGCACTTGTGCCACAGAGCTATATCACTTTAGAGGGAAAGATGGAGCACTGCTTAGTAGATATGCACCCACACAGTCAACCTTACCAGACATTCTGATGCGTGAAGATTTATTTAGGACAACAGGCAGGCTGACTGTCTGGAGGGCCAAGACAGCAGTGAACAAAGCAATGTACAGTGCTTTTAAAGGAGTGGGAAGGGTGTTTATGAGCTGCGACAGCTGAGATAGAGCTAATCTTGGCTAAGCTACCTGGTCTGTGGAGGACTTTCCATGTTAACAAAGGAGAGTTTCTATGGTTTCTTGCTCAAGTCAAAGCCAGGTGGTCCTTTTCTGTGGTTTGAGGCCTGGCTCTGCATAGGGCTAAGGGGTAGAGTTTGAGGGCCGGGTGCCTGGGCAACTTTGAGTCCTCCCCGATCGCTACTCTGTCTCCAGGGAAAGCCTGTTACATTGGCTTTCCTCATGAGAACTCAGCTTTCCTCATCACTGCACGGGCTCAGTTCCTCATTGTTGGTGAAAATGACTGTGTTACTTTTCAGGGAAGCTCCAGTTCTTGATTTGAGCATTGCTTCAATCCAGTGAAGATCCCTCAGCATCCTCACACAGATCTTTCATCCTGTTGGCACAGAATTTCTTGCTTCCACCACTGATTTTGGGCCTTCCCAACACAGATCAATGGAACAGGCCTGCATGAAAAATCGTCACATGTTCTAGGCCTCCAGTTGGACTTGTAGAAGGCATTGTTGTGAGCTGTTCATCTTCAGCTGGATTCATGCAGAACATTATTGTCGGATGCAGGCACTCAAATGAAATCTTTGGTCTTTAGTGTGTGGACAAATTTCCTGTACTCTGGGTATATGATTATTTGAATAATTCCTTATAAAATAATCTTATAAAATATGTATCCCATTGTATTGTTCCCTTGAAAACCCCCAAACTATTAAGGTTTTCTAGTAGCTAATGGTTGAAATTATCCAAACAGTATACTTTTCTGTATCCGGCAGTATCTTGACTATTTTAGGCACTGAGGCCTTATCCTGCCCTCACACATATAACCAGTTTCCAGCTTCGGCCACTCCCAACAAGACAAGGTGAGATAAGATCTGATGGGTAGATGGTTAGATTTCAGAGCATAGTATCTGCTACACTACAAAAATTATATGTTTAATTTGTCTTCAAACATTCAAGAGTAATTTTGCATTCATTCTAAAGAAATAATAGGTGTATCTGCCATGTGCATGAAATTTTCCTCAGTTAAGACATAATCACAAAATAATTCATATGTTAAAAAATGCAGATAGGATATTAGAATAGTGCAGGAAACTAGTGTCTTAAGTTACTTCAGTTGTAGTTAAGACAAAACACCAAACACTCAAAGTTAAAGGAAAAAAAAAACGTTACTGCAGCTCTCAGTTTAGAATTTCAAAATGTGACAAAAAGAAATTAACAATGATTATTATATTTCAAATTGCTATCTTCAGAATAGTTGCTCAAATTAACAGATATAGGTACATTAAATTGATCAAACCTTATGAGCATCAGGCTATGCCATACAAATCCTGAGGATTGCGGCTATGTGAGAGGAAGTGGAGGGAAGAGCAGTGTGTGGTAGACTTAACCACTTCTGTGGCCACTAAGACTTTTTCACAATTGAGAAGAAAGTAAATTCAAGTAAGTCAAGACGTCTGTAGATCCAATGACCTCCAAGGCCCAATCCTGCATCTTTGCACTGCAAACTTGCATGTTTAGGATCTACATTGCATTTCAAAAGTACTTGCTTGAAATGATGCAGGCTGATGAACAAGTCATTCTGTAGAAACTGGAGGGCATCCCAGGTTGCAACATTACGCCAGTCCAGATACATAAATGCACAGAAAAGTTTCTTTGCTTCATGAAAGTACATTTTGATGAACTTTATAGAAAAATGGAGCAGCTATTTGTGCAGTTGATTCGTCATATTCCCCTAACATCTTGATTACTGAAGATAAATGCCAGATGTCTCCTTACAGTGAGGAAAATTTTGTTTCCCCAAAAACAAATCAAAGAACTACAGGTTGAAGGTTGAAATATATACTAAACAGGCCTTTCTTGCAGAGTTAGAAAAGGAAAAAATAGCTGAGGCCAAACTGAAACACACCTTGACTTTGTTTGATAAGCTTGAATATATTGGAAGAGATCACAGACCTAGTGATTTTAGAGAGAGTTTGGTATCGCCGTCCAGAATTCCAGAAAACTCTAGAATATCAGAGACAGTTTGGAAAAGGAAAGCAGAAGACTAAAAGTGTCTTGAATTGTCTGCTCAAAAGATTTTCTTTTCTTACCCTTTCTTATTTGCTTATCTTATCTGTTTTTCTTTTTAGTCCATTCACCTGACATATCTGTATACTGCCTTGAACTAGTCTTGGAAAAATCTGTTCATTAGAGACCTGAAATAGATGAGATGCATTCTTAATAATTAATTAAAAATTGATTAATGATTCATTTGGCTGCAAGTTTAAAGGAGTGAAACTATGACTGAAGATGTTATGAAGCTGTACCTTTTGTGACCATAATTCTTGCAGCTTATTTTCAGATTAACCGAATACGATGTTCTGAATTTATGAATTAAAAAACGATAAACACCAACTATTCATTTTAGTGAACTGAAAAACTTTAGTCAAGCAATTATCTTAGCTATATATATATTCCTTCCTTCTGTTCTGCTTTCCCCCATCCCATTTGTCTTTTCCTTTTAAAGAGTTTCATTCTCTTTCAGGACTACCTTTTAGATCTTATTTACTCTTTCCATTTTTTACAATAGGGAGACAATACAGTGTTTAGTTGTGAGTCCGCACTATTTCATTTATGGGCATGTTCTCTATTTGCACCCATTTACCTATAATGACTCATCTTTATCTTTGTTTATTGCTGAGCAGTACTCCATTGTATAAAAATAACACATCTTTTTATCTATCCAGAAAAAGTTTATACATTATACCACAGCAATACATATCCAACCATGTGTAAAGAAGCACAGTTCAATCTTGGAAATAAACTAAGTCATAGTTATTTTGGAAACACAAATTACTATAATTTCAAGAACAAAGTTTTTTTTTCCAATTTTGTAGATGTGGTGATATTACAGGTACTATAATTATTTTTTCTTTTTACTTGAAGATGATAAAACATGATATTCCAAAACAAGTTTCTCAGATACCTGAAGAGTGCATGAAATTTTTGTTTCATTATTTTTAGTACCTTGAGTTAGGTGGTTAGAAAGGAATCACTTGATATAAAGTTATTTTAAATTTCAATTACCAGTGGAAGTATGCTATTTTACTCAAACTAATAGCAGGCACAGTGATTAGTACCTGGCTTTCCTAAGAGATAAAACGAAAACTATCGGGAGCATATTTTAGAAATACATCTGTGGCAGTACAAATGTATACTAGTATTTTGAAATACTTAGCTTACCATGGAAGAATTTTAGGCTATATAAATAATGATTTAAATGGATCATTGATTTGTATTTTCTTTCAATGTTGTGAATGGTAATCACTCACTTAGCAAAATTTGTAAATATTTACTATAGTATACAGACACAATAATGCCGAATAGATGAAGATGAACCAAGCTGATATCATCTCAGTCAGTGGAATTTTAAAACAAGTGGCTTGTGGACAGGAACAACCACTCAACCAGGTGCAGACCAGTCCAGTAACTGATTGTGTTTATAGGATTCAAAAATAAGAATAAAATTAAATAAAGCAATATACTTTTTTAGAGCTATGCTCTAGTAATTCTAAATAGTGTTATTGTTAGTCTATTCTTGTCCTGCAAGACTATCCAATGTTTCCTTTTATGCTTTACTATAAAATGATTTTGTTGGTTGGAGCAGTCCGTGTTTCAAATAATAAGTAAATGAGTAAATGAGCTATGATGTAATAATATAATTAAATACTACTCAGCCATTGTTAAACTAAGAATTAATTACTGTTGTATTTAACTATATGGATGGATCTGAAAATGTAATCTTAATAGAAGAGAAACTACAAAGCAAACATTCTGTATAATTTCATTTATTAATTTTCAAGAAAAGAAAACCCAAACCTTAGTGAAAAATAATCTGAATAGTGCTATTGAGAAAGCTCAGCATTCTAAGTTCCTGGCAAGTATAAGGTCCTGAGTTCAATCCTTCATAACCCATGCAGGCCATAGAACCTCAGGCATTCCAAATATCTCTTATTCAAGAAATGGAGATATTTTTCCACTAATACCCACTGCAGTCCAATTGATATCTAAAGTATATACTTTATCTTCTGTTGTGGCATATGTTGTCAAACTTAACACTACCCCCAAATATCTCCTTGTCCAGGAGATAGAAGGATGGTAAACTGAATTATTTACGTTTGCAAAAAGAGGGGTTTATGATTCTTTAGATTAATATTGGATGATAAAACAAATCACTCCAGTAGAGCCACTGGTTCATACTCTTGCATCTGAATTGATGGATTCAGGTAGCTTCTAGGTAGTAGAGAATGCAAATATTTTATTTTCACCCTCTGAATTGTACTTGTGCCTTCAAAAGTTAGTAGTCAATGACTCTTGATCTTTGCATCTTTCCCTTTCAGAATTTGTTGTACTAGTTTGAGGTCTGAAATGAAAATTCAGCAATCTCCAATTCCCTAATGACCCCTTCCTGGATTTTGTTAGTTCATAGAAATAAATTCTGTCATTCAACAAATCACATTTTGCAGCTGAACCAGGCAGACCTCAGGATAAATAGATCTATTCATTTCATCGGAATGTCTTATTGGTAACACAAGCTATAAAATATATGTCTCACTACTTTTCCAGCACCTGAAAGCCAGAACTACCTTTTGCCAGTTCATAGCAATAATTTAAAGTCTTCATGACATATTTGTTCCACATTGGAAAGCCTTAACCTTACTAAATATAAACTGCTGAGAACATTCTTTTTCTTAGAACAAAAAATCTTTGGGAAAACACAGAGAAAAAGAAAAGCTAGCTTTCTCATCCTATTCTTAACAACAAAGTATTCTTTTTATCTGCAAAATCACTCCCTACTGTGATGAATATGTTTTTTGATGTATATAAGAATGTAACACTCAAGTCAAGTCCCGCAGTGGGCCAGTATATGGAAACAAGAAGGGTTAGGATGTTCTATATGCTCTTACGATACTAAAAGAGTTTTAGGCCAGACATTCCTTTTTATTTGTTAATCCTTGTAACTCATGTCATCTGTCCTATGTGCCATGGAACAACATTTAGTAATAATTGGTGTTCAGACTCAAATAACTACCTAATGAATATGAAAGACAGACAGCTTTGATGGTTTGTGTCTAGGTGTCCCTCCATTACCTCATGCAGTTGTGGGTTACTGTCTAGAGTTTGGGATTCATTCATGATCCAAGGCTGGGATTTTGGAAGTAAGCGCTACACCTGCCCTGGGGCAGATAGCATAAATATGATGTAAGAAAGGGAGAGAGCCTTGCTAGCTGCCACAGCTGCTGCTTCTCTCTTTGATCTTTGCTGTATTCTACCACCATGAACTGCTGCCCTCTGCCATGTGGCACTCTGCCTTAGAACCATCTGAGTATGGTCTGAAATTTCCACTGTGAGATAAATAACCATTCCTTCCTTCATCTTGGGTGTTGGATATTTTGTCACAACCATAAGAAAAAATTAACTGAGACACAATCAGATAAATGTTGAACTGATCTACAAAGGACTGTACATGGTTTGAAAGTTATTCTCACTCTTGAAAATCTAATGCAACTTTCTCTGAATTTGGGGCCCATTTTCAGCCCTTCATTCCTTCCCAGTTAACCAGTTTGGAATTGGATGTCTTCAAGATCCTTTTCCCACAACTGTTTCATAAATTTGATAGGAATTTTACCTTGAATCTCACCCTTATCTGACTATAGGTGTTTAGATAAGACTGGATTTTAGACTTTAGAATAGATGTTGAAACTAAGATTTTTAGCAATCCTGGGTTAGTGTGTTGTAGGTGAAAAGACATGTTTGGGGTGGGATGGATAGAATAGTATTAACTGAACACTGATATCCCTGTAAGTTTTACTTCTATAACCCTAATATCCATATATATATATATATATATATATATATATATATATATATATATGGATGGGGTATCATAGAAGTAATTGGATTTGGACAAAGTCACAGAGGTAATGCCACAACAGCTTTCTTTCCCTAGTATATGTGAACTCAATGAAAGATGGCTGACTGCAAACTAGGAAAAGAGCTCTCACCAGCCATGCAATTTCCTAGGACTCTGTTTTTGTAACTGACACATACATATTTATTCTTTAGGTTTAAATATCAATCTTTCATATTTTTGTAGCAATCTGAAATCACTAAGATAGCATTAAACTGTGACAAAGGCAATGATACTTTACTTCCTGAAAAAATCACCTGAACAACCTGGTAAGCCTGCAAAATTTCAAGTCCTAAGGCCTCCTAGATTCTGCTTTGTTAGGTCTGAGCATGGGATTCAATCATTATTGGATCCATTATTTTTAATAAATAGTATATTTTACTTTCAAACATTGAATTATAAGGGTTCTACTTTGAGGAACACTACTTGAACTATAGTTTTAACGTGGTAGGAACGTAATAATTCTTACTAACATAGGGTACAATTTGAAGCAGAGAAAGCTGAGCTTTTCTTCTAAATTTTTTATTTATTTCATAGAGCAGAAGGCATATTGTTATGCCATCTGGGGCTCAGCTTCTATGCTTTATGAAAACAATGATCCTGATATTTGCTTCTCAAGGATACTACGATGACTGGATGTAATTGGATTAAACATACATAGTATAATATTAATAAATATTTACTATTATATTTAGATATTGTTGTTTGAACCAGAAACTTTGATCTATGACTTATGGAAGTCTGTCTTTCCAGAATACAACTTAACCAAATTTCTGAGAGCTTTGCACTGTGAGTGTGTGTGTGGAAAATGAAAAGTATTGATGATTATTTGGTCCATTATTATGTCCAAAGCATTGTGCTGGGCACTTTATAATAGTAAATGCATTTCATCATTTTCATATTATTCATAGGAGAGATATAAAGGATTCAGGGAATTTAAACTTGCTGAAGTTCATATCTAGTAAATGGTAGTATTTGCTCCAAGCTCTACCTGTCTGATTCCCAAGTTATTTTAAGTAATGGGAACCAGTTCCTTCTTTTAGGCGAGTTAGTGATTTTGGAGAGATTATACTGTTGAGGTCAGTAAACTTGAGGCAGCCATGCAGGGTAGAAAAAAGAGGAAAGGATATCAAAAAGAAAAGGTTAAAAGAACTATTACAATGTTGCTGTGTAGAATGTTATAACTTTGTGTTACAGCCAAGAATTGTTTCACTGTTCCATCCCTGGGTGATATCCCTGTGTGTAGCCACAATCACAAAGTTTGTACACTAGCAGCCTCCAAAGCAGCACAGAACAATGACAGTTATTTGAAGCGATCCTTAGTTTCTCCTTTAAAGCTATCTGAGTCTCAGTTCAGAATAAACAAAGAAAATGAATTTATCAGGATTTCCATGGAATAGGGTGCGTTAACACCGAGGCTTTATTTAAAGTTATCCATAGAAATAAAGTGAAGGGTAATTATGATTCAGGTGAGAGATAAAAAAATAAATTCTCATGTTGCTGAGCTTTCTTCAGGGGGTCAATAAGTTTCATATTCCATGATTATTTCCCACAGTAGTCTCAAGTTTCCCATAGTAATTTCTTCCTGGCTGAATTAAATTATATTAAGGAAAATACTTGACTGACTACCATTATCATTTTAGTTATAGGACTCAATGAATTCATACATGAAAATATATCATTTATTATCTGGCAAAAACTTATTTGTCAGACTATCCTAATTTTCATGACTTTCAGGACATAACATACAAATTGGAGGAAAACAAAATATTTAGTTTCTTAGCTGCTATGTATTTGCTTAACCTGTTCTTAGTGCCTCTATTCTGAAGATTATGAAAATACATGAAGCAATATCAGCATACTTTTCTGTACTGTCAACTTTGCTTGAAAATTGGAAAGAATTTATCTTCTGAATCAAACAACCTGAGGACAATTATAATGAAGTTTATTATAAAACTGACTTGATTTGTTATAGTATAAGCTAATAAGAGAGCTGCATTTCCAGAATCTGCAAGTTATATTTCTTTATTCTGAGCACCTAGCTTTTGAAAGAAAGTATAATTATTGGGGCCACCTGCTGTAGACTTCAACTTCCTGCAAACTGTACATGACAAGAAGAAAGAATAAGAGACAAATAGCAATGCAATGGGGATTTCAGATGATCACTGGTTCACCGGGAACAGAAGCTACTATGAGGTAGTTCTCAGTATTCATTGATCACATATACGTGAGGCAAACGGTAATGGGATTATCAGGTGACTCAGCACAGGTTGGTCTTATGCTAAGAAGGATCTTAGTTTGATGAGGATCACTTCAGATGACTTATAGAGCAGTGGTGAATCTAAGTTAGTGAGAATCTTATGTTGATGAGATTGATGAGGAGAAGTGGCAGGTCGATAAGAAGTTTGTCTTTTTCCCATGGTGCAATATTTTTTTAGTACTACTCAGTTTTCAAAGAATCAGGATGTTTTCACCTGATGTAATTTTTCCCTGAAGTGTCACAGCTTCACAGGACTGTTGAGGCATCAACTGTGACATTAGTCTCACAGAGTTATATTTCTGTCCACTAAAGCCAACTGAGATGGCAAGATACTAGGCCTCAGACAAGCCCTAATCACTATTTAATTATGAAATGATTTTTTCTTCAAAAATTATATAGAATGGTCCTTGGCATGTAACAAATGCACTATTTCTTCCATCTCATTCTGCCTTTACAACATAAGAAGGTGGCTATTGTTGGGTCCATTTTGGAAATGAGAAACTTAGGCTTTAAATGATTTTTCCCCTGTTGCTTTGTATAGTACAAACCTCAACCTCAAGCTAAGCTCTGAGGGCAGAGATGTCTGTGCTCTTAACTACTGAATTACAGATGACATTGATGTTGTCAATTATCCTATAGACTTCATTGGATACATTTAATAATTAGTGCTTCAAGTAAGATTGAAATAGCATCTAGCGTCAAAATAAGATTCATTTGTAGAAAGCCAATGTGAAACTGATATTTTAATATTCAGAGAGGTGACTGCTTTATTTCTTTGTAAGTAGATCAGTTGTTGAGTTTTTTATAAGAAGAAACATGGTACAATTTTTTTGCTGTGCCTTAAAAATCATCCACTTACTCTCTTTTCTTTCTTTCTTTCTTTCTTTCTTTCTTTCTTTCTTTCTTTCTTTCTTTCTTTCTTTCTCTCTCTCTCTTTTTCTTCAGTCTTTCCTTCCATTCTTTCATTCTGTCTTTCTTTTGTGCAGGGTCTCTTACTATGCAGCTCAGACTTCTAGTGATCCTCATTTTTTCAGCCTCTCAAGTGCTGGGATTACAGGCGCACACCACAACACCCAGACTCCATGGCTGGTTCAGTGTGCCCAGCGATGAAACCCAGGCTCCTCTGCTTACCTAAGCGAGCTCTTAGTTCACTGAGCTATCTCACCAGGCCACTTATTATTCTTTAAGAGACAAAAATAGTGGCTGTTATACAGATTCATTCACTTCTTCAAAAATTGGAACATGATTGTTCTGGGTCACAATTATTAGACTATATACAAAGAATCACCTGGCTTTGTGGATGAAATGAGCTTTTTCAGAAACAAAACTACTAACTCCATTTTCCCCAAGCTTCTTTTTTTTTTTTTTTCTTTTAAACTTCATCCCAAATCTGAAAGTTAAAGAGAAGTAATTAACTCCTCTTTGGATTGACTTTACACTATAATTTTCCAAATTATACATATCAAGTCAAGGTGGGCAAACTCCCAATTGTCTCAACAAGTAAATTTAGTTTCCATTATCTCTGAGCAAGAGAAACTCTCCAGTGTAGTGCCAGTGCTTAATCACTCATTGGAAATTCCAGATAATTATCTCATCTCACTCTTACAACAGTCCTAGGAGATCTATCATGAGTATTCACTTTTGTCGATTCACTTATTTCGTAGGAAGCTGGGAAGTAGAGGAAGCAGCATCAATCCCTGGGCTTGACATACTGGTCCTCTTGAGCTATACCTGTCTCCTGTAGTTGTTGTTTGCCTAGCAGACATAGACAGCTGCACTGGGTGATAAATGCTATGAATGGTGAGTGTGCTATTTATAAAGCTGAAGTTATAATTTGACTAGTGAGAAGAAAGCATTTATGGTGATTTTTCTTTTGTGATCTCTAAAGCATCCCCTGATCTTGTTTTGACATTAGTACTTGCCCCAGGCATGTGGGGCACTCTAGTCAGTCCTATCCACTGAAGTTCCTGTGTTTATCACTGAACAATTCAGTTGTAAGCTCCATCATATTCAAATCTTTTTTTGTTTGTTTGTTTTTTTGTCTTTTTGAGACAGGGTCTCGCTGTACAGTTCAGGCTGGCCTTGAGCTCAGTTTTGTAGCCCAGGCTGGTCTCGAACTCTCACTGATCCTCCCACCTCAGCCTCCAGAGTGCTGGGATTACAGGTGTACGCCACCACACCCGCCTCATATTCAATTTTTATTACTAAAAAAATACTTTAAACAGTTTACCTGTAAAACTCTAATAATATGATCAGTTTTGCTTTTCAGAATTTATGGTAGTTTCAACTGGAAACGTGCAGATTATAATGACTTGATACAAAGGCATAGATCATTATGATGCCCACATTTCCCTCCCCCTTCTGCCCGCTTCTTTCCTTTCTTTCTTGGTTCCTTTCTTCCATCTCTCCCTACATGTTTTCTTTTTCACTCCCTTCTTTCTTTCCATCTAACCTTTCCTTCTTCCATCACATCCACCCATAAATGAATGAATTTTGTTCAAAATAACCAAACATCTTAAGTGTTCCAGGCAATATGCTAAGTGTTATAGATAAAAGGGTGAACTGAAACAGCCTCTGCATCAGAATCAGACATGCAAGGCAAGCATATTGAAAACCATCACACAGTAAGTGTCTTTTTGAACAACTCCTTTGTTAATGTTCATTGAGATGGTAACACAAAAATTTAAAATATAATGAAATCAAGTATATATATATATATATATATATATATATGTAATAGAAATAAATACATAACTAGTCTCAATGCATAAATCAGAAAATCAATCCAAATAGACTAAGAAAATGTATATGTGAGGTCCAGGGAGATATCTCAGTAGAATAAGCACCAGGCTGGCAAGTGCAGGATCTTGACTTCAACCCCCAGTATTAAAAAAATAAAGAAAGTATATGTGTGTGTATATAGGGAAACATTTTTAATTAAACTAGTACCATATTTTGTCACATTTTGTCTACATAGAGTGCAAGTGTAAGTTTATAGATATTTTTCCCTCTCTTTTGTAAATAAGAGCAACCGAAGGACAAGTTGTGTTTTAGCTATTTTTCTCATTGTTGATACAAAATACCCATTACCCAAATTGAGAGGAAGAGGGGTTATTCAGCTCACAGCTTGCAGATCTTGTCAGTCCATAATCAGCTGGTTCCTTGGCAGAGTGCCATCATGTAGGAGAGCATTCATGCAGGCAGAGGACAAAAAAACAACAAGGATGATTTAACAGCATTGCTCTCCTCATTCTATCTTCTCCTTACTGCTTGGTTTAGAGTGGTGTGAAATCAATTAGTGTACTGATTTAAATCACACATGCTAATTCCAAAATAATGTAATCTGGGTTCAACCACCTCTGAAAAAACACCATGACCCCATGAAGTTTTTGGGGATATATCTAGACACAAACAATATCACTTTGTAATCACTTGATTTTTTTCTTAGGGTGAACCATCTATGTTTTATTTTTTCATTAATTCATGTTTGCATAGCACCAGGGGAGGGATGAATACCATGTCACCATCTACCACACTGAAGTGTCTAGAAGTGTGCGACAATCCACTGCTCTGCTTCAGCATGTCCCTGCTGTGCTGGAACACCACGCGCCCAGAGATCTTAAATCCAGCATCGGTAAAGAACTAAAGAAGCTGTCTAAGATAAAAGAAGACACTGCACTGTATTTGAAGATGGAGCGAGAGAAGGAGAGAAAAAGCAGCGAGCTACTCTGGATGACTAAGAAGATTTCAAAACTGAATTGCTCAGGCATTTGCTCTTCAACTTCACTTTATTCAGATCCTTGCTCAACAAGGACTTTTGGAATCTGATTGGCTCCCTGACCTATCTTCGCCCTAATCATGGAATACTTCTAGTCATGCAACCTTTTCCCTGCCCGTGGTGGAGGATAAGACCATAGGTGGGAACCTTGAGGGCAAATACTTTAAATTTAAGGATTATATGAAGGGAAACTTTAGGATTCTTGTGTTAATTGTGCTCTCTGGAACCTTCTCCGATCTAATTTCTTTGTCTTTGTTTTCTTGATCTTTTGAGCTTATCGGCCTTTTTCTTTGGAGTCTGATCACAGACGTGAGAACTCACAATTAATTTCTTAGAAACACAATGATGACTGTGCCCTAACCTTTCCTTCCTATGGGAGCCCCTATTCCTATTCCTATAGTAATACCTAACATTTACACTCCCTGTGGGTAATTGCTAAATGCACTTACTATAATTTAACTTCATTTTTATCCTTTTTCCCTTTTGTTCCTTCCCTTCTATCCTTCCATGCATGTCTTAATTTGGTTCCTTATTTTTAGTTTAGAAATTTTTGCAATACACATTTACATTCCTTATGTAGAATTGGCACAGGTACAGAACATATCCTTTAATTTTTTTTTTTTTTTTTTTTTTTTTTTTTTTTTTTTTTTTTTTTTTTTTTTTTTTTTTTTTTTTTTTTTTTTTTTTTTTTTTTTTTTTTTTTTTTTTTTTTTTTTTTTTTTTTTTTTTTTTTTTTTTTTTTTTTTTTTTTTTTTTTTTTTTTTTTTTTTTTTTTTTTTTTTTTTTTTTTTTTTTTTTTTTT